>CAUIVZ010000004.1:37781593-37936698 GCA_961763995.1 Juglans cinerea
AAATGATCACCAACTCTAACAGAAGAATCCTCATTTTCGCACTTATCATGCCTGCAACATTGAGTAGCCAACTGTGAACTCTTCAACTTTCGAGTTATACCGATTGCTCCTCTATCTTGCTTGATTCTTAGTACAGTATTACTGCCAAAAGATACTTCACTTGATATCTCTTCTCTTCCAGAACTATTGTCAATACGACTGTGCATCAAATCATATTGCTCATCAGCTTCAGAATACCAGGCCGCTACTTCTTTGCCCATTCCTGCAGTAAAATCTACTTGACAAGTCTTAAGGGCTGAGCACTTCTGGATCATGTCTGGTTGGGATTTAGTCACAGATAATCTGCCTTTGACAGCCGATACATTTTTCCTCGATGGGGAGAATTTCATGGCTTTCGGTTTTAAGGGATGATAACTTCTAGTTAGACTTGTGCAAGGAAGAAAAGGAATATCAGAGTTATGATTTGGCCCTGCAGCAATATCATCCAGCTTGCTTCTCAACAAAGGTACATAATCAACAGTGGACTTTGGAGAATTCAATATACAATCATTACAAACAGAATTGCTGTCTTTGCTCAATTGATTGACATTTCTCTTCATTAGTGGAAGAGACCTCTCAACACTGCTGCTGCTCCTGGCTCCAAACAAGGGACTTCCAACTCGCTTTCTCCCTGGAGATCGCTGCCTCTTGTCACTAGCTTGGCCTTCAGAAAAGGGACTCTTCATTCTCTCACTTTTCTCAGGAGAAAAAATTGGGTTCTGAGACAAATTTGCAAGTTTTGAAACCCGACTTCTCTCCACGAGAGAATCACCAAAACAAAATTGATCACTCTCACTCAGATGTTGATGGACATCTTTTCTACTGACTTTTTTGGCAACTCCAGTTCTTTTGGAGCATACCCAATGTCTCAAATTTCCGGAATCGCTGGGTTTAACTTGATTCTTTGCCTGATGTTCCATCTTCTTGCACCTTTCTTCCACTCCTTGACCACCATAAATCTGTTTAACAATCAATCAACAATGCAACCAAAAGATCTTTACAATTTGGAATAAAAGTGGATTGCAAGAATTGCACACACAAAAGAGTGGCTTAAGAGATGAAAAAGTCTCAAGTAATTTTATTGCTCTGGCATTTAGTTCGTGCACAGGCTCAATGAAATTACCCACAGAATAAATAAGCACCAAGATTATTGATCCAAGAGTTTTGAGAACAATTAATCAACAGTCTTCACCATGATATATAGCATGCGCAAGCTTTTCATGGAATTATATATTTGTAAATCGACTGGTGAGATGTATGAGCAAATTTGTAGATCACATACTGGGCATAGAGATTTAAAATTAGCATCAATAATGAACAAAAGCAGTCAATGAAGATATGCAAAAGTGTATTAGTTGAAAGGGGGAAAAGAATAACCCATATACAAAGGAAGCAGCAGTGTACCTGAGAAGAATGGGCCTTGCGAGAGAATTTGTTTTTGCTTTGAAGAGCAAGTTTGAGATACTTATGATGTTTGGGCGCACGGCACTTTTTCTTTTTGGTTGAAAGAAGTTTACTTCCTTTACCTTCCTTAGAGTGTTTTCTTGTTCCAAGCTCCTCACTCACTTGAGACACTGATGGTGCATCATCAAACTTGGATAAAATCCTGAGTTTAGTGCCACTGGAATCAATATAAACTGCACCGACATTGCCACTATCTGGAGTATGAACCAGCAACATCCTTTGCTTTTTCCCTTCCGCAGGCATCTCAGACTTGTCATTATCCCGCATAGTCAAGCTTGAAACTGTGGCCCAGTTCGTGCCATTTCTTCTATCAAGCTCTTCTAATGTGCACCTTGCGGCCGTCTCATATATATCCACCATTAATCTAGTCTTCCTTGGCTTAAATCTGTGCTTGGTTAGTTTTGCAGCCATCCACTTGGGAACGGACTCCATAGACAGGCACTGATCGATGTGAGCATTCAAGGTGGTGTTCGAGGACGATGAGAAAATTTTGCAAACAGGGCATATCTTTGAAGCCATTGCTAATTCTGATACGGTAGTACAATTCGAAGCAATATCTTCAGTCAAGTTACGATCAGAGTTGGCACCAGATTTTACTACCAATCTGCACTTCTTATTAGAGGGCCGGGTTGTGCTTTCACTCTGGTGGGCCGGAGCAAGACCTTCAGCTTCAACTTCGACTGAGTCTTCATGCAATGTATCAGGGTCTAAAGATGAGCTAGACAGCCCATTAGCGGGAAGTGACTCTATATCAGATCGAGAAAAACATGTTGTGGATGGGAGATCATATTCTCCTTCAGACCTACGTGAAGTAGTTGTCTCTATACAAGCTTCTGGTGGCTTCTGATTCAATTGAGCATTTACAGACAAGTCTAATACTGTATGATCATTAGGCAGCCCAGACAGCTCTCCAACAATATTCTTCAAGTTTTTATTCTCAAGTGTGCTACTTCCAACAGTACATTCCTTAAAGCATTCGTTCCTCACTTTATCAAGATGCTGAAATGGCGGCAACACATCCTTCACACCATGTTTCAAGCAAAGTTGCAAGTTTTTCAAAGAAAAAGGCCAATTCGTCTTGATATCCTTGCTTCGGGTAATAAAAACATAATCTCTGCAGTACAAATCGTAATATTCTGTTAATTATGTAGTGACTTGTAACCTATAATAAAAATATATGTAGTTAATCAATTTAGTGCAGATCTCGTAATCTCAAACCAAAGAAAAGAAAGGACTATATGTCATACATATATAACTCGGACTAGCTAGTCTTTGGAAAAAACCTGAGCACAAATGAACTGATGATGAAAACTTTTACATCTTTAATTATATTGTATGTTGACAACCCCTAGGGGTTGGCTCAACTAGTAAAGGCTTTGGGCTTGAGGGTATGCTCCCCCAAGTTTAAGGTTTAAATTCCCTTGAGTGCAAATAGTTTATAGGGCCCATTAGATTGGGGGATTTTCCCTTGTATAACTGGAAGTACACTTGTAGAAAACTCCTTGCTAGGGCTTGTGCACTCCCGGAATTAGTCATGACGGTGCATCCCGGAATTAGTCATGACAATGTTCCTGGACATCCGGTGTCAATCAAAAAAAAAAATTATATTGTAAGTTGACTCAAAGCGAATCATATTGGACCATACGGAAAGTGGAGCAACGGCCAACCAAAGTGACAAAGGAGATTCTATGATCTAGTGAACAGGAAAACTCTGAAGTGTACGTGCAGCGTGATATGCTTAGAACAAGTACAGACTGCAAATGGGGTAGCAACAATTCTCCCAGGCATGCAGCCAGCTCTGGGAAGATTATAATAGGCAAAGAGACATGAAATCACCAGCAAAATCAAGCAAGAAAAGGAACTAAATATTAAATAACTACAGATTTTAAGTAGACAGACGATTAGGATAGAGTTTAGGGATGATCCATGACGAAGCGTAAAAGCCCGATAGAATTAAAAGCCATGAACAAGTTCATTAGCTAAAGCAAAGCAAAATCCCCAAGAGATCAAAATAGAGACAATAAGGATATTATGAGTTAGGCCCCATGTAGGACTGATCCACAAGCAGCTTGTAACTCCGGATCTGAATCGACAAGCTCTTAGTCTTAAGATGCGAAAACTTTTCGGATCACCACCACCAGAGAAAAAGCAGTTGGAGAGAGCAGTGACTAAAATAGAGAGAGAGAGAGAGAGAGAGAGAGAGAGAGAGAGAGAGAGAACCTTATGGAGAATTTGGGAAGTGGGGTTTCACCAAATAGGGCTCGCTTGGACAGATCTACCTCTGGCAAGGGAAGCTTATGAGAGGCCCTCTCATCACTACCAGATTTCAACTGGGAAACATCGCAAGTGCACGAGGGATCTGATGGAGAGTTTTCAATGGATAACATCTGAAAAAAAGGTTCTCTCTTCTTGTGCTGTTTTTCCAACAGTCACAAGCTCTATTACTACCGCTACCACTGGGCCTTATCTTTAACTTAGTCTTCAGCATATATAACAACAATAGGCCTTTCACTCTTTCTTTTCCTTTTTTTTTTCACTTTCTTACTCTCCCTCCAAACCCCACCACAAAGCCACCAACACAAAGCAGCATCAATACGAAACTGTAACTAAGTGTGGATCGAAATCAAACAACGCCACTAGAATCTTCATCCATTTGCCTGCGAGAGAAGTAATTGAGATAGCATGAGATAACGAATTTGAGGAAAGACCCAGAAGAACAAGGCAAACTGGGCTGTTCTAGACCCCCCTAGAACGTTATTTTATGTGATGGGGTGAGTGAATTAGAAGCATCTACTTTGAATCGTCAAATTCTAGGGAAACCCAAATGATCAAGCAAAGAACGGAATTAGAAGCCACAAAGCGAAGACGAGAATATAATTCCCAAGTCAGCGAGTGTTATTTTATGCGGAGATGATTCAGAAAGAAACACTACAAAATTGAGGCTCTAGAACTCCACAATCCACAGGCGTACTCGAACAATCATGTAAAATATTTTAAAGCGAAAATCATATTGTATGACATGAGAAATCTAGAGTTTAATCAAAGAAGAAACTATCAGAAGAAGAGCAATATATACAGTGAACCACGGAGACAAGAAGTAAGAAAAAAATAGAACACAAACTAAATCCGGAGCAGCAAAGAAAGAGATTCATCAAGTAGAAGGGAGTCTTATGGTCGAAAGAATGCAAGAAACCCAAATCTTAGGTCGTCAAGTGTGTTAGCTGAACAGTCGACTGACCCTATGTACGTAACAAAATCCAGGGTACGATTAACCAAAACCGAAAGGACCAGATTCATCCTCTTTTTTCTTCAAGGAAATCAAAAGCGACTAGATAGTGAGTCCGTCAAAGTAAAGAAGCCACTCGGGAAACATGACACACAGAGATCAGGAAATCACATGGAGCAATGGTATATATTCAAGCTGAAGAAAGAAGCCCCCAAGAAGCAAAACCCGGAAAACAAATCCAGAAGTAATTAATAGCATGAAAACTGGGTAAGCAGCAAGAGAAGAAGAAGAAAACTCAAAAAGAAAACAAAATTCAGAGCAGATCGTATGCAAACAGACCTCTTGCTTCTGAAGCTGTTTTGGGGGATACGGTTTGGACAGAAAATGAGCGAGAAATGAAGTCCTGGATCGGAGACTAGCTATGCTAATAAACGACAAAAGACGAGAGAAAGAGAGCACCACTCACTCACACATCAAGAGGGCATCAGGTTCTCTCTCGTCACTCCACCAAAAGCAGATTTGTACCATTAAACACCACGGATTCACCTCCCATCTGTGAATATGCGTTAAGAGACATGAAGAAAAGGAAGAGAAAGTAAGAGAGAGAGTGTGTGTGTGTGGGTCTGCGTTTTTTTTTTTATCCTAAGAAATTAGAGAGGCAAATACAAAATCATATACAAAGCTGTCCTATCCTATACCTACTGATCTGCAAGTCTGCAACCCCTCATTTTCTTCCGTTCTTTATTCTTTCTTTTTATTTTTATATTTTTTTAAGTAGTTAAAGATGATTTGTAAATGATAAAATAAAATATTATTTTTTAATATTTATTATTTTAAAATTTTAAAAAAATAAATTATTTATTATATTTTATATAAAAATTTAAAAAAATTATAATAATAAAATAAATTAAAATAAGATAAATTAAAATGAGTAGAGATGAATTAAATCCAAACGGACCTATAATGACAGTGATTGTGATACGTGAGAGGAGGCGGACTAATTGCCATAAATGTCGGTTTTAGGGCCTACTTTCTTGTAAATTCCAAACTCGATAGCCCATGTTGCCTGTAAACATTTGTCAGTACCACCACGATGTAGTTTTTTTTTTGTTTTTTTTTCAGATCGCACACCACGATGTAAAATTATAAGTAAAAAATGCTCCTCATATTTTTAATTTTTAGTAAGGAAAATGATATTTGTAGTCGTGAATGTATAAGTATCGTGCAGTCGCTTTAAAAAATACAAATAAATATGGGATCCACATGAAAAGAAATTAATTTTTTAATAGTGGACCTTACTTTTTTTCAAAGCGACTGCATGACGTTTGCGTATTTCACGACTGTATATAGCATTACTCTTTTCGCAAAGATAGTCAAATTATCACATTTTCATTATATCCTATTATTTATCTATATATACTCTCTAAAATAGAACAATTAAAATTACGTTTAACAAATAGATGAATTATATATGTGTTTCAAAGTAAATAGTAAAGTGATCATTTTAAAGAGTAGAAAAGGAGATAATTTTATAACTAAAGTTTAGTTTTTTAAATCAAACTCACCAAATCCTATCTTAGTATAATTTTTTTCCTTTTCTTTCTTAGTATTTTTCTCACGCAGCCCTATTATATTTTTGTAATGCAACAAGTAATTGAATTGGTTATTAGAAATTTAGAAGATATTCTCTTATGGTGGAGTTACGGTAAAATTTCCTGATCGGCCCTTATTTGGCTTGAAATTTTTTTTGAGAATATTTACTTTAAAAATATCACCGACCCAAACATCTTTTAAATATCAAAATAATTCTCTCGAATAAAAAGATCTGTTTAACCGGTTACCTCATTCCGTAAACGTACAATTTTCACAAAATTTAAAAAAAAAAAAAAAAAAGCATCTCATAAAAATTTTTCAAAATCATATTTTTTATAGTCCCACTACTTTTACAAATGTCTTAGTAACGTCGTGATTTTTTCGAAAAAGAAAATCAATTAAAAGACACCAGAAATATATCGTTTTATTTTTCAAAATCATATTTTTTGATTGACTATACCAACAATTCTCCGTTTTATTATTCTTGGGATGAAGAAAAACACCAGAAATATATCGTTTGAACCTCATCTCATAATTGGCGAAAATTCACTAGTTTTTTTTTTTTTTTTTTTACATGAGAGCATTAGTAGTGCCTAACCAAAGTTAAATTTTGGCCAAACTACAACTATTGCTTAAAAACCTCATACACTAGACTCAATAAATATACAGTAAATTTGGCCTTTACATTTTTCATTGGCCAAATTTGACCAGTCCAAATGGTTGGCCAAATATTTTCTTGCATAAAAAATTACTATTTTGCTTATAATAATGAATCATATCACAACAATTGGTTGATTTTGCTTCTAATAAATAGATTACTACCCTTCAAAACGGTCTTATGCAGAACCTTGCTAGTTATCTCGAAAACAAGATTATGTGTTTTTTCATATATAATGGGGTCTATTAATTAGCCTTTAAAAAAATTAAAAACAAAACAAAAATAAAAAATTCTTTGAGCTCTTTCAAGTGGATCCTTCTATATCAAATATTTCCTCTATATTGCATTTTTTATCAATTCATCCAATAAAATTAGGAGATAGTTGTTAAAAATATAATCGTTGGAAAAAATAAGGCTGAAAAAAAATCTATTTGAAAGATATGATCGTTGGAAAAATATATCAGTTGGAAGAATATGATCGTTGTAAAAAAAAACCGTTAGAAAATTATATCCGTTGGAATAATATGATTGTTAGAAAATTAATATGTATTTTTTTAATATAGAATAAATATTCAAATTAGAATTAGAATTCAAATAAATGAAAATGCCAAAATCAATATTTTAATAAAATATTGATAAATTTGGACAGTTTATTATTTGATGTTGTTGAAAAGTGGTTAGCTAAATTTATAAAAGTGAATTTCGTAGTCGAATTCTAGTCAAACTTTGGCTAGGTCACTACTAATGCTCTTAAGCTGCCACAACAAAAATTTTTAGAGACCTTTTTTTTTATTATTATTACAAACTTCAAACCAATGTTTTAAATTTCATTCTGATGATCATTCTAGTACTTGAATAAAATATTTAGGTATCGGTGCATTCTAGTACAAAAAAAGTTAAAATTATATATATACTTTTTAAATTTAAAATATACAAAAAATGTCACCTAAACCCAAAAATATTACAACATTGCCATTAAAATAGTCCAAACCAAAATAGGGCTCATAATGGCCAAACCGGGCTGAAACTTGGAACGAAATAGAATGATGAGGGAGTGCAAGCCACACTCTTTTTGAAAAAGGTATGATCCACTATTAAAAATATGATTTTTTTCATGTGTGTCACAGATTTATCCACATTTTTCAAAATGACTGCATGGGGCTTCCACACTTAACTGCAAATATAATTTCTCTATATCTATTATTGACTGAATTGTATTACATAATACACGACTTGGTATTTATAGATTCATCTGCACAAAACAATTGAAAGAATGAAGAAATACAAATATGTTAGATTAGTTATAAGTAAATTGTCAGTTGTACTAAACAACTTATTCCTAGTGCCAGTTAATACAACCACCCTCAAAGAAGACGGATTGATTTTCTCGAAACCTAGAGCAAAAGCCAACAGAAATGTCAACGAGCGTCCTCACTAAGGCCTCGTTTGGTGAAATAATAAGATAATTTGTGGATAATAATGAAATTGTTTGAGTTAAGATTTTTATGGAAGTTTTGGAAATTTGTAATGATTAGATGAAAAAGTTAAAATTTTGAAATTGAAAAATATTTGTATTTGAATAATGTTTAGATGTTGAGATGAGATAAGATGGAACGAAAAAGTCTGTGAAACCAAACAGGGCCTAATTCTTTGGGTTCTTTTGTTACTTTAACACATTATACTTACAATATGACAATTATGCTTCTAACCAGACCCATAAATCTTAGTTTTTATGAAATAGAAAGATGATCTATATATAATGAATTTGGACAACCAGCTTGTATTATCCTCTTTGCACGATAAGTAATGACATTGCTAGTATATACATGGAAGAAGTTAAAGGAGTAGTAATATGGAATTCTATATCATTCTATATAGGGAAATATCTAGAGTAACATAGGACAAATGCGACAACATGAAGACCTTCCTTAGGCCTGATCTGAAGTACAATCATAAGCTTGGACCAACTAAATAACAACTGTATTGAAATATCCTAATTGTATTAAACCAAGTTCAATTGCATATTCATCTCCATAATTTTCGGGTAACCATCAATTTACCCAATATATGAAACATGCAAATTTCACCTCCATACTTCAATTACATATCATCAAACAATTACAATATACAGGTATCTGAGTGAACAAACCCTAATTATTCTCTCTAATTTTCCACCAATAGCCTTTGCTAAAAACAAGATACCAATGAGAAGTTCTTTTCCAACACCCCCTCTGGCCATGCTATGTTCATTACATTTGGTCACAATTCTATTGTCTTCCATTATCAAGAATTACACAACTACATATGCAGTTATGTAAAAATAATATTTTTTTAGCCAAAAACATAACTTTAATTTGAAACCTTGAACCATAGAGTTCACCACATCTCATTAACTTACCCAACAATTCTATGCTAAAAAAAAGAGATTAGGTTATCCAGCCAAGTTCTACAACCTGCAACATTTTCATAACTACTTGCAAAAATCAATTTTCAACACAACCTGCCTATATTAGCAATTGATCTGGCCTAGCTAGATACAGCAAAAACCCACTCACTATATTCACACAAGGTAAAAATTTCCAATTAACTTTCAACCTAAAACATGAGCTGACCAATAGCTTTAGATAAATAAAAAAGTTTTCGCTCATTACAATCACTATTTGGAGTGACTAAAATTATGAAACGCCTAAGGCGTTTAGATGGATGTGTGGAGGTGCAGTGTGTGGCAGAGCTTGGTGATGCGATGGAAGTGGAGAAATTAAGGGATAGAGAATGAGGGAGTGAATATGAGGTACAACGAGAGTGGATATGGGGATTGTGGGCTTCGATGAGGTTATTGTTGTGAAAACGATGACAGAAAAATAAAAACAAACACAATTAAATCAATCACACAATACAAATTAAAGTGGTTCGGCAACGTACCTACGTTCACAGAGCTACAGATGATTTTATTATACTAAGGAATCACAAAATACACTTTGGGGTGAAATCTCACTGTTCAGATCACTCAGAATGCATATACTATTCATTAAGTACATATTTATAGTGTTACAAGACAGAAATCTTAATTTTCACTTTTCTATATTATTTGCTCGAGCAGAGTGTCGATCACGCCTCGACCGAACTCTCTGTCTGACATTCACTCGAGCGACCTGTCGAGCGAGCATCGAGAGGACTCTCTGCCTGAGCTTCGCTCGAGCCACAAAAATCAATACAAAACTTCAAAACAAAAATTATATTAAATTTTTTTAATACTTTATAATATTTTATTCGAGTTTTCTCTTTCATTTACCAAAATCTAATAAAAATCTTAACTCAAACTATTTTACTCATATTCACATAATTTTAAGATGGTACTCCAATTGCCCAAATGAGTCCTTATATCGATCTCATGTGCAAGATTATATATATAATTTTTAAATAATTTATCTCGGACTTCATGTCCGAGACTTCCATAAATCATTATTATTTTGTCAATGAGTAAGAGAGAAAGTTTAAAACCAAGATTTTGTATAAATTAGGTCTTTTATATATTTTAACGGAGAACTGACACGTCAGTTTTTTGTAGGACTAATAATAAATTTACTCACATAGGAATAAGTCTTATAAATTTCAAATCTAAAATTAAAAAAAAAAATGAACCTGTCCACTTTTACCGTCACCCCTAGCATCGAGGTGGTAGACAACCACCACGATCTAGCGTCAAGGTGGCACCAAAATTACAATATACAATGCCTATAATTTAAATGTGTTGTTCATTAATATTGCAATTGAACTAAGACTTGTTACAATTATTAAAAAAATTATTTTTACATTTGCTTACGTAAAAGTTATTCATATCAAATGTGTTGTTCATTAATAAGAGTTTGTAAATATTTTCTTTTTCAAAAAAATACTGGTTAAGTCCCTATGGTTTGAAATTTTTTAAACAAACACCTATAATTGAAAAGTCTAATATTAATCCTTGGATTGGGTTCTTTTTTTAAAAGAATTCTCTTTGTCCAAGCTCTACTAAATTAATATATAGTTTTTTAAAATAATCATCAACATTTCCTGTTGTTAAAAGAACTAAGTTTGGAAGGATGAACCTTTTTAAAATAAGCACTTAACTTCAAGGATTAATTTTTTTATTTTTATTTTTTGTAAAAAAAACCACAAAGTACCAACTTGAGAAAAAACCCAAAACTCACTTGAATAATAATTTTCTTTATACTTTTTTTTTATATAGGAAATCACGACATTGATTGAAAGAAAGAAGAGAAAATTGATAAGTTTTATTGACCAATGGAACTGAGTTTATAAAGATTTTCAACTAACATTACAATAAGCCTAATCTGTGTGTATATACTCTTTACTGAGAAGTTATATTTGGAAAGAATCTCATGATTACAGGTATTATAATGGAATGCTTGATATGATCATCTAGGATTAACTAACTGGCTGGTCATTGGATCTTTCCTAGTTGGTAAGATTGACAGCTGTAGAATAGTTGTTTGGAATCCCATAATTTGTGGCTTGATGAGTACTATTAGGAGGTACTGCTGGTATGGAGTGAGCTTCAATCTTAGCCATTGATTGTTGTATCTTAACATCACTCTCAAGCTAATAGGTGGGGAACATACTCTTAGCTTGTCACAAAGGAGAGGAAACATTGTTGCAGTGAGACCCTTAGTAAAGATGTGAGCTCTTTGATCAAAAGTAGGTAGATATTCGATGACAATGTCTCAGTTCAAAACCTTCTACCAAATGAAGTGATAGTTCAATTCAATGTGTTTAGTTCTAGCATGGAAAATAGGATTTGAGGATAGAGATAGTGTTCATAAATTGTCACACCAAATGGTAGGTGGACTTGTTATAAAAATGTGCAATTCTTGGAGAAGCATGTGAATCCTGTATAATTCAACAGTGACAAGAGCAAGCGATCTATATTCAGTTTAGCACTAGATTTGGAGACGATTGGTTTCTTCTTACCACTCTAGCTTATAAAGCAAGGATCAAGATAAATAGCATAACCAGTGGTAGACCTCCTGTCATCAAGATTTCCTGCCCAGTCCGAATATGTATAAGCATTTAGTTGGAGTGTTCCTTTGCTGAAATACAATCCATGATTCAATGAGCCTTTAAGATATCGAAGTACCCTTTTAATAGCAGACCAATGAGTGGCCGTGGGCTGTTGCATGAACTAGCATAGCTGATTGACAATGAAAGAGATGTTGGGTAGAGTTTAAGTGCAATACTACAAGGCACTTATAGGCTGTTGATACTCGGAGGGATTTTCAAGGCGGTCTCCATCAAGTTGAGACAATTTGGAGCTAGCAGAAATAGGTGTTTAGGCATACTTGGCATCTGTCATCTTAGCTCGGGAGAGAAGGGCCAGAATGTATTTTCCATTTGGATTGTGATAAGAATAGGCCATCATGAAAGAGTTGAACATGAATGCTAAGAAAGTAGTGTAGGGTCCCGAGATCCTTCATGGCAAAACTCTTCTTTAAGCAAACAATGAGTGAAGTAATATTAGATGCATCATTACCTATGACAATAATGTCATCAACATAGATTAAAACAAAAAAGTGAACATTGGCTTGATAGGGAGTAAAAAAGGAATAGTCCACAATTTCTCATTGAACTCGAGACCAAGGAGCGTGGATGGAAGCTTGTTAAACCATGCTCTAGGGCTTGCTTGAGTCCATAGATGGACATTCTGAGCTTGCAAACATGTGTGGGAAAGTGGTGGTCCACAAAGCCAGAAGGTTGGTTCATGTATACCTCATCCTTTAAGGTGCCAATGAGGAAGGCATTGGAGATATACAGCTGCCTTGATTGCCACTAAAAATATATTGCAAGAGTAAGAATAGTTCAGTGTAGCCAATACTATTTGTTTATTTAAATCCTTTAGCCACAAGTTTAACTTTAAATCTATCAAGGGACCCATCGCACCTTTGCTTAACTTTAAACACTCACTCGTTGCATATTACATTCTTATGAAGTGGCGATGACATAAGGTCTAAATGTTGTTAGTTTTAAGAGTAGTAAATTCTTCAAGCATAACTAGGTGCCATTGTGGAGCTTTCATGGCTTGGGAAAAATGAGATGGAGGATAGGGCAAGTTAGGTGTAGAATTGGTGGAATGGAGGGCCATCAATATGTGTTTAGTGGAGTAAAGCTTGTAACCTGGGAAGGTTTTGATTGCTCGAGAACCATTTTGAGACATAGTGGTCATGGGGTGAGTGGAGGTAGCTTGAGGCAAAGGTGTTGCTACTGGTTCTAAGGGGAGGCTCTTGGGTGCATGGGAAATATTATCATCTATAGGAGAGTGAGTATTACCTGCAGTAGTGTTGAAAACTCATAATGGGAAAGAAAGAGAATTAGTATCAATGACATCATGCAGTTCATTTGTTGGGCCTATAGAAAGAAGATCATTAGTGAATCCTTGTGTGACACCCCAGTCTAAGGCTAGGACATGGAGGATAAGTTGAGCTTAAGTAAATATAGAATTATTGGACTTAGGGCTCATAGCATTAGAACCTTGTATTAAAATAGGCTTGTTTACCCTACTTTTGGTAGTGAATAGGCACCCAAGGGCAACAATGATTTTCGGCCCACATGATTTTTGGCCAAATAAGAGACAATGAGTTATATTTTGATGAAAGACCATTAGGGTTTCGGTTGGCATAGGGGAGGAGCCACATGGCAACCATGAAAGAGTGATCTATGAGTTTTCAAAAGATGAATAATGAAGAAAGGGGGAAGAGTATTCTGCCATGCCACATGACATACATGCAAGAGGATCTTTAGGTTCCCAAAGGGAAGTAATCACGAAGAGAGTCACTTAGGGTTTCAGATTCAAGGAGGCACACACCAACCTCATGATAGCCATCTTTCATATTGCCACTTGTCATACATGCATGAGGATCTTAGAGTTTTTAGAAAGGCAATCATAAGAGAGATGAACAGAGAGTTCGGATTCTTAAGGGGTCAATGCCACTTGCCACACATGCATGAGGCTTTTAGAGTTTCTAGAAATGCAATCATAAGGGAGATGAAGATAGGGTTTTGGTTTTTCAAGAGTCACATGTCACTTGTCCCTCATGCAAGCTAGTTTTAAGGTTATAGAAGAATTTACTGATGAGAAGAGAGGGTTAGGGTTTTGCCCACAAGCAAGGGGCGCCACATGTCTTTCATGCAAATGAGTTCTTGAGTTCCCAAGAGAAGTAATGATTGTAGAAGGAAAGATGAAGGGGTTTCGGCCAAGGCAAGAAGGGCCACTTGACGCCCATGCATGTAGTTTTGTCGAGGCTCTTCAATTTTCAACAAAAAGGTAATGGTAAGAGAAAGAAGAAGTGGGAGCAAGAAGGGATATAAATGAGGCCATTAATGGTCGGTGCCCATACACAAGGGAGAAGGGAGTTCCAATACCATTTGGTGCATTTTCGGTTTTCTCTTCTCCTTTCCTCTATTTCTCGCCCAACCAAACATCATTTTCTATCCACTCAAACACCATTTTTGTGTATCCAAGGGAAGGAAAGCTTCAAAGACCTCTTGTGGAGGTTGGCGTGGTAAGGAAGCTCTACTTATTATCTTCTTTAGTTCACTAAACGAAAAGCACAAGGAGGAAAGGAATATTTGAAGGTTTCAGGTATAGGGAAAAAGGCTTGTGTTCGACCAAGGGACGGTGACCATGCTTAAACTCTATTGATTATGCTCTTGGCTAGGGTTTTTTCTTTTCTTGAACCTGACTCTTTGATGGCAAAATAGATGGGAAGGAACCCTTTGAACGATCAAGATATATTCAGCCATCACTAGGGTTTCACATGAACTATTTTTTTTTGGGTCACCAAAACACAATCTAGAGTATCTTGTAACTTTTGGCCATTTGGGCTTCACACACACACAAATATGGTTTTGGGTACACTTTAAACACACACGACCATTAGGGTTTTGTTATATAAATGAAAGATTTCCCACACTTGGTCACTAGGGTTTCGATTAAGGGAAGAAGGAACTTAGTCTATTTGGCTCTCGGGTTTGTTACCATGTGTGTGTATGGATGTGATTAAAAGGACAAAGGTCTAAGAACAAAAAATGAAAGGTGGATAGATGGATAGCCCTTGAAAAATCGATTAGAGTAAGATATTCAAATCCTTAGTACACGATCACACGTTTGGATTTTTAGAATTTTGATTTCAAGAATCTAATATTTAGCACACACTTTCAACTTGATTGATCCTTGGTATTTCTTTGTGTTCGGAGCTTTGTAAGTTAGTCTCTAACTTACTATTGAATATTATACTTATGTCTTAGTGTAAATTTTGCATATATATTGTGTTTTGTTTAATGAATTGCTCAAATGTCATACGATATGATCATTTTCCACTATTGTATGCTTGAATGTTTTTTATATGCTCAAATGCTACTTGCTGAAATTTTAGTTTAAATAACATGCTTAGAGCCTTGTTGTATTGTTAAGTGCCGATTGATTCATCCTGTATCATACCATGTTGCCTTTTCACAAACATGGTTTAACTAGCAAATCTTCTCTTGATTTAATTTATACGGATGTATGGGGACCTTCTCCCACAACCAGTCTCAATGGTCATCACTTTTATGTTATTCGTGTACATCACATTCATACTATGGATCAACTAGCTGACCTCCTCACAAAATCACTATCCCATTAACGGTTTCAAACCTTAAGATCCAAGATTGGTATTGCAGACGGCACCTCCATCTTGAGGGGGCATATAAGGACAGCTACAAATCGTGCACAAAATCTGCATTAGAAACTGTAAGTGATTATACTCATTTAATTTTTTTTGATTTGCTTGATTTGTACAACACATAGTTTGCTATACGTTAGCTTAAGTTTAGGAACAGTTTTTGGTTTAAAAAATCTGTATATATATATATGTCTTCATCATCTAATGAAAGTGTGAACCATTTTCTTCAAACTCTGTATAATTCTCTATATGTCACAGCTCACTAAGACCTAAAAGGAAAAAGAAGAGACTAGGTAGATTTCGAGACATGGAAGTCTTCTCCTTAGTAGCATATAGTGAATGATATCATTCTCAAAATTTCCAGCCATGCATCTACTAAAACAAATAAAATTTTGCCTAAAAAAAGGACCACAATGCATTTTGAGAACATAAAACTGTAGTTTGAACCTTGGACAAAAACAAGAAGAGAGAGAGAGATGCAAAATTTTGAAGATGATAGTCTTACAAAGTGAATGATGATTATCTGAATAAGATAAAGGCACCAAAAAAGCAAAAGAGACTTAGGAACAAGAAACTAGACCACATAATAGTAATGGCGTACTTAATGATGTATCTGGAACGACTCTTTGGTAGAATTGCTTTTGTTGATGAATTACATTTTACGGTAGAAGCAAGGAGCCCGATGCTTGAAGCCTATGTTGCAAATCCTTATCCAATGAATTCGACTGTTTTTGCAAAATTAGGTCATAGGGAGGGGGGAAAGAGGTCATGGGAAGCAGAGTTGCAATTCATTTCTCTTCTGTCACACTCTAGGGACTGTAATGTAAATTTGATAGTGAATGGGTGTGAAAAATGTGTGAATTGCTCTGCTCCATTCGAGAGGGAGTACCTCTATTAGATAAAAGATAGAGAGAAGGAAGAAGAAGGAATAACAAACTTCAAAAGATTCTGCATAAAGTGGCATACACCAGGATGTGCCCTTCAAATAGGGTCTGACACTATGAAATAACAAACTTCTACCTTCTAGAATATTTTCAGAATAAAGGGACTCAACAGGTAATTAACATAAATGGGCTTCTTGGCCCAGCAACCCATTAACATCTACTGGACTACAAGATAGACTAACCCATACTACTTAAGATACTCTAGTCCACTGGACTGCTGACTTGGCCCAGCCCACAGCCCATGGCCTAACCCTAAAGGTCCTCTAACACTTCCTCCGTCTATCAATTCCTCATCTTTGCCCTGGCCGTCGTGGGACGTGTGACATCTTCCTTGGTATTTTGGTCTTTTACCATATTGTCAGATAGAAGTATTATAAGAAAGTTTTACATCACACATTTCTACTTAATTAACTTGTAATTTATTATTATATTTAATTATACACATATTTAAATAATAAGATAGAAGAATAAAAATGATAAATTATATCTTAATTAGATGGAAGGGTCTTTTATATGATTGGCTTTTCATTTGAAGAATAGCAGCCAATCAGCACAAAAACGTGGCACTTGTAACGTTTTAAGTAGTTTTTATTTCTTTTTTAGAGCAACGTTTCATTAAATTTAAAGAGTGAAATACAAAGGGCTGAACAAATACTCTGTTATAAACAATGCGATGCATAAAAAAACAATGAAAAAAAAGAAAAAGAAAGTAACAAGTGTTCGCTATATTCTTTGATGTAGTCGACGAAACTATTGTCATAAAACACTTCTTTTATACGATCCGGAGATGGCTATAATATTGTGATGGAAAGCCAAAGCAGCTAATGATGTACAGCGATGGAAAAGATGGAGAGGAAGGGAGAAATCTCGCGGGACTGGACAAATAAGGGGTTATTGTATGAATTTTAGAGAGTTGAGCGACCATCTCTCGCATATATTTGGAGATAACTCGGCCAGATCCCGTGGATGAAGACTGAAGAGAAATAAAATAGAGGGAAAAGGGTATAAGTTTGATAAAAGCTTTTTCTTTTTGTTTGATTTTTCCAGACAGTTGATTTTTTTTTTCGTTGGGGTGAAAAAGAGAGAGACAGAGAGAGGGGGGAAGAAAACGACCCGAGGGATCAACCCATATAGGAGGAAAAAACCGCATTCGACGAAGAAGAAAAGTAAAATCCGAGAAACTATTTGCGGGTGATGCGAGTGAGAGAATATGTCAGGAGGAGGAGGAGAATACAGCGATGAGAATCATTTGCTGAATCCTACTAATTCAAATAACATAGACGAAGATGAGTTGGAGGCTCAGGAGGGACGTAGCGCTAACATCAACGACAGAGGAGGAGGAGGTGCCTTCCAGGATCTGCTCAAGCATTTAGATCGAGGCTTCTCGGGACGCCGCCACAGTTTCAAGCGCGTCGACGTAAGAGATCATATTAATCATCATCAGCATCATGCATTACTAGACAATCATAATCACCTCAATCATCTCAATGCTTCCGATGCTAACGACGTCCTTGGCGACAGTGCCCCTCCCGAATGGGCTTTGCTCCTTATCGGCTGCCTTCTTGGCCTCGCCACCGGTCTCTTTGTCGCTGCTTTTAACAAGGGGGTTTGTTCTTTTTTCTTTTCTTTTTCCTCTTATTATTGCTGCATGTATTTTCTTAATTTCCTTTATTTTTTCCCCTTCATCTGGATCTGATATTACCAGAGTCTATAGGCTCGCTCTTGTTTGAATGATAGGATTTCGCTTTTGCTGTATACTTATTACTGTGTATTTGGGTTATGCCAAAGGCTTTCACATTATCTGTACTTGGGCTTTGTCTACTTAACTTCTTGCTTCTTGATTACCTATAAAAAAAAAACATTTGTTACTAAGCCCCATCTCTATAATAATGCACTGAATTTGTGAACGCAGTCAGGATTTAGTAAAGTGCAATATCGATGAGGTTTCCTCACTTTTTTTTTTTTTTTTTCCAGTTATGGTCTCATTTTGGAGATAGCCAAAACCCATGTGGCAGATTGGATGTACCAATTTTTTTTTTTAACCTTGATGCTCCCGTCCATGGTTGGGACTTGTAAATCTCTCAAATCAAACTTTTAAACAAGAAATGCAGGTTGCCTGCACCAGTTTTTAAACCCAAAGCTCTCATCATTCCTCCTGAATAATTAGCAAGACCAATTTAGCATTTTCCTTGTTATTCACTCATTTATTTAAGATGCAAGTGCATGATCACCATCCCCTTTTTGCATCTTCGGTGCATTTACTATTCTCCATAAAGTTTTGATTAACAGTTACTGGTAGCTTGGTGCTCATCCAGGTGCATGTCATACATGAATGGGCATGGGCTGGTACACCAAATGAGGGTGCTGCTTGGCTTCGTTTGCAGAGATTGGCTGATACTTGGCATCGTATTCTCTTGATACCAGTCACAGGAGGTGTTACTGTGGGCATGATGCATGGTTTACTTGAAATATTGCACCAAATAAGGCAATCAAGCTCCTCTCAAAGAAGAGGTTTTGATTTGGTTGCCGGAGTCTTTCCCACCATAAAGGCTATCCAGGCTGCTGTAACTTTAGGTACTGGTTGTTCTTTGGGTCCTGAAGGCCCCAGTGTAGATATTGGAAAATCATGTGCCAATGGATTCTCATTGATGATGGAAAACAACCGAGAAAGGAAGATAGCACTTATTGCAGCTGGGGCAGCTGCTGGAATTGCTTCAGGTACTTAGATTTTCTTGTCTTGGATTGTTTTCATTTGAGATATTGCAATTCTGGACGTTTCCCTATAGTTCAGGATATATATTTTTTTTATCAAGTACTTCGTAAAGTTAACATTTGTACATCTTTATTTTTTTCCTGTTTCTTTATTTAGTTTGAATTAGCAGAAGACTCAAATTTTTGATAGATAAAATTTATTAGATATGAATGTATTCCACATAAACAAAGGACTGAGGATAAGGTCACAAGTTCAATCCCTTAGGGGTGCAATCAAAGTGATCTTGGAACGACATGTTTTGTGCAATTTTTATTTTTATGGTGTGGCTAATCAAAGTACTTCCTATCTTTGTTTCCCTTGTCTGCTGGTGTGGCTAGTCGGATGGAGAAGATTTTTTTAGCATTATTATGAGGAGGAGTTGGGGAGGAGGCCAAGTTCCATCTGGTTAGTTGAGACAAGGTGGTTTGCTCTCCGATCTTTAGTGTAGGGTTGGGGGCATAACCTGGGGATCTGTAATTAGGCTCTTCTTGGGATATGATTATGGCCGTATCACCAAGAAAGGGAGTCTTTGTGGAGGGCTGTAATTGATTCCGAGTATGGAAGAGTTTTTTTTTTTGCCGGGGGGGGGGGGGGGAGGTTGGTGTGAGGGGTGCACATGGAGTGGGTTTCTGGGAAAATATTAGTAATGGGCGGGATGTTTTGCTGGTCATGTTAGATTTGTTGTTGATGAGGGATCCCGGGTTAGATTTTGGCATGATGTTTGGTGTGGTAATTCCGCCTTGAAGACTGTGTGCACTTCCCTATTCTAGGAACAAGAATTTCATTGTACAAGGCTCTGGCTTGTTAGAGCTAGAATCCTTTTCCTTGGAAGTGCATTAGGAGGAGTAAGGTAGGTCGCTTTTTTTCGGTTGGACAGCATCTCTTGGGAAAATCTTGACCATGGACAACTTGAGAAAGCATGGACTAATTATTATGGATTAGTTTTATATGTGTAAGAAAAGTGGTGAACCTGTGGATTATTTATTACTTCATTGTGAGGTGGCAAGGGGGCCTAGGAGGGTGGTGGGTCTTTTTGAGTGTTGGAAAGGCCTTCAGGGCAACCCACATTTTGCTGTTATATAGAAAATGATTCCTTTATGCCTGATGTGGCATGTGGCTTGAAAGCAATGATCGAAGCTTTGAGGATAGGGAGCGCTCTTTTGATGATCGTGGGAGCGCTCTTTTGATGATCGTAGAAGTTTTTGTTTTCATACCTCATTCCTTTGGGCTTCTGTCATTGTACTCAATGGATCTACTATTCATGACTTTCTCATATTTATTTTCAGTGCCTAACTTGTAATAGGTGTTCTCATACTCCTTGTGTACTTGGGCAACGCTTGTTTACTTGTTTCAATAAAATTTATTATACTTATCAAAGAATATTTTTATTTTGGTAGATCCTAGTTAATCTTCCAGCACAATATTATTCCACGTTTTCATCGCAAGACTTAAAATTGTTAATATTCTTCACAACCTTTTCTCTCTGCCAGGTTTTAATGCAGCAGTTGCTGGTTGTTTTTTTGCAATTGAAACTGTCTTAAGGCCTCTTCGGGCAGAGAACTCTCCTCCTTTTACCACTGCAATGATAATATTGGCCTCTGTTATATCATCAACAGTATCAAATGTTTTACTCGAGACGAAGTCCGCTTTTACGGTGCCTGCATATGACTTGAAATCTGCTGCCGGTAGATTATGTTACCCTCATTATTTTCCTTCTTCTTGTTAGATTCAGCATATGCATCTGATACAGGATTATACGTGTGAATTATCTGATATGCTTATATGATAATTGTGTTGGTGTATATACGTTTCTCTCCTCGATTCTTTTCTTAAGTAATTACAACTGTAGGTAATTTTTCCGAAAAGAAAAGCACAAGTATTAATTTTCTGAGGCATATTATGTATGTATTAACATGGTAAACTAAAGTCATTGTTGGCGAGTTTTGGCTCTGTTTAATGCATATAGGGCTGAAAAAAGTTGCCTTCCTTGGGATATGCCATTTCTGTTTGTACTTTCTATAGGCCTAAACTCTCTAATTTTTTTCTCAAACATGTAATTGGAGATTTAAAAATTTTGTTGCACTTGATTGGAATGTTTTTTACTATCTCCTTTTTGTGTACTTTGGACTGTTCAAAGTGCATATTGGTGTGAAATTTTTTCTAGGAGAGGGGCCACTTATAACCATGGCTTGAAAAAACAGTTCAATTCATATTGAATCAGCCAATTCAACTCAATTCGGTTACAGTAGTGTATTATTTGGTTTAAGCCAACAAAGCAGTTTTATTGGCCATTCAAGGATAGAAGTATTCAAGGATAGTCCTTAATACTTTTTTGCTTCCTTGATTCGTGTTCCCTCTGTCTTTTTCTTCTTTTAGTTTTATCTTTTGTTTGTTGAAGATGGATCGTAGTTTTTGGATAGAAGCTAAAAGGTTCATGTTTAGTAGGAAAGGTGGTAACTTTTTTTGTATTATTGAGAGGAGCAAGCAAGAAGATGTCTAAGTCTCTTCATCTCAGTGGAGGTATGGTTATTTGGATGGCAAAGATGGTGGAGGATTGTCTGAGGATAGCAGGCAATAAAGATTCTTTTCAGACAAGAAGGGAAGGTAATAGAGTTTTTATGGTCCAAAAGCGTCAAAACGCGTTTGGCAGATTTGTGAAGCTGATTGAGTTTGGCACTGGTAAGGGGAATGGAATCATAGTGATTCCAGAAGGGTGGAAAAGGGGTGGTTGGGCAGGTTTGTGAGATTAATAAGAGAGATGGTTGATTTTAGGAACTCTGTTTCAGGTTCTGAAAACAGAGTTGCTCCTTCAGAGGGTGGTGGCGAATGGGTTTCTAGAAATAAGAAGGTGATTTCTGATACATCTTCGAAAGGTGTTTATCATCATCAGGAAGTGTCTTACCTGTCGGCTTTAACAAATCCAAGGCATGAGGGTTCTGTTCCTCATCAAAGTTTTGGCCTTGGTAAATTTAGGAAGGATGAATCGGTGTTGGATGGTAACAAAGGAATGACATTTTGTGGTGGAAGCAGATGGATGGAAGGAAGAATGGTTGGCCTGCTGAGGTGTTGCAGAAAGTTGGAGAAGTTGAAGGGTCTTATGGCATGTAAAGGCAAAGTTATTTGGTTGGAAGGAGGGGTTGGAGTCAATGTTGAAGAAGGTAGATGAAGGATTGGGTCTGTTTATGGGTTTGGGCCTAAATTTGGAGGATAAGGAAGAAGGAAAAAGGATGGAGGAGCAGCGGAATGGGCTTGTGGGTCTGAATGTTAAGTTAGCAGATGGGCCTGTGGGCCTTGTTTTTGGAGGGCAAAGCCTTCACGTGAGATTCAGGGCTCAAACAACCCGAGAGGAGGGGTGGCCCAGCCCAAGGGCTCGGTGGCTCTGACAGACACTACGACATCACATATAGGGTCGACGGTGGCAAGCGAGTCTCCGAGAGGCTCTCAGAGAGGGGTCCACCCATCGGTGACTGTTCAGTTCCTCAGATCTAAGAATTGGAACTCTAAGGTGGTCCATATTTTACCCTTGACGGCACAGGAGGTTGACCTTTCTTCACAGAAGGGAACGATGGTGGTAGTCGATCCCTCTGAGGGTACTCAGGTGGTGTGTTTAGCTCCGGCGAAGGGGAGCATGTTGTCTTCATCTCGGGGTTGGGAGGTTTTCTTCTCAATCGTTACCGGTTCCTGTTGAGCTATGTTTTGAAGGCAATGAGAGGGTTTTAGAGGGGGTGGAAGTGGTGGAGGGAGATGTGGAATTGAGTGGTAATGTCACTGGGTCCATTGAGGAGTTTGATTCTGGGGTTCCTTGCACCCAGAGCTTAAACTCTGAGATGCAAATGGTTCTTGGAAGGGAGGAGGAGGCAGAGGCAAGTGAGTCAGGAGAGCTGAGGGGGTCTGATGAAGAAATGGACCCTGATCCGTTGTGTGCTATCCTTCTGAAATTGATTGGCCCAATTCCTCATCTGATTGGGTGATGCGGAAAGTGGACGAAAGTAAGGTTGTGTGGGACTCTCTTGTGTCGGATTTGAGAAACAATTTAGAGCACATCTAATAGCTATAGAGGCTAGTCAACCTTCATTGGCCAGATCCGCTCTTAAGAAGGAGAGGGAGTTGAAGAGGTTATTGTTTTCTATTAATTATAATGCAAAGGGAGGAAGCGCCTTTAGAGATAAAGGCAAGGAGAGGGTTGTTTATAGTCATCAATGAAACCAACAAGCATCTCTTGGAATGTGAGGGGGTTGAACAATTATAGAAAATGTCTTCGGGTAAAGAATATGATTCGAAAGTGGAGTGCTGATGTTATTTGTTTCCAAGAAACCAAGCTGAAGTTGGTTAATCAAACAATTGTGAACAGTTTATGGAGCTGTCAATGCGTGGGATGGATTGAATTAGTTTCGAAAGGGGCTTCAGGTGGTATTATTATTATGTGGGATAGGAGGTTAGTGGAGATGGTAGATCATTATGTGGGAGAGTTTATGGTTGCTTGCCGGTTCAAATGTGTGGATGACAGATTTGAATGGGCTTTTGCGGGGATTTATGGTCCATATGTGGTTGGAGGCTGAGGGTTTTGTGGATAGGGTGAGAATGTGGTGGTCTTCGTACTCTTTTTCTGGTATTACAAGCTTTGTACTGGCAGGTAAACTTAAAGCATTAAAAACAGATTTGAAGAAGTGGAATGTTGAGAAGTTTGGGAAGATAGAAAATAAAAGGAAACTTTTGATGCAGCAGGTGCAAAGTTTGGAGGAAAGGAAGCTGTTGCGGGACTTATCTGGTGAGGAATTGGAGAGAAAAAAAGTGCTGGTGGATGATCTAGAGAAGATCACTTGAATGGAGGAAATCTCTTGGAGATAGAAATCCCGGGTCCTTTGGCTGAAGGAAGGTGACAAGTGCACGGAAGTTTTTCACTGTATGGAGAACTTTCATCGAAGAAATAATGCAATTGAGGTTCTTCATGATGGTGAAAACATCATTTCAGATCAAGAGGCCATTAAGGATCACATTTCAATTTTTATGAGAAGTTGTTCAGCGAAGAATACTCATGGAGACCAAAGCTTGATGGACTGTTTTTTGACTTCATTGATCAAGCAAGTGCACAATGGTTGGAGAGAGCTTTTGAAGAGGATGAAGTTCTCGATGTGGTTAGAGTAATGGCAAGGGATAAGGCTCCGGGTCCAGATGGTTTTTCAATGGCCTTTTTTCAATCTTGTTGGGATATAGTGCCGGAGGATATTATGAAGGTTTTTCGTGAATTTTATTCATTTATGAAATTTGAGAAAAGTTTCAATGCTACATTTATAGCACTTATTCCCAAAAAGGTAGGGGCTGTGGAGATGCATGATTTTCGGCCTATTAGTTTGGTGACTGGGTTGACAAGATAATCTCTAAGGTGTTATCTAATCGTATGAGTGGGGTGTTGGGAAATATTATATCGAAATCTCAAAATGCCTTTGTAAGAGGGAGACAAATCTTTGACTCGGTATTAGTTGCTAATGAGTTTGTGGACAGTAGAATTAAATCAAATGAATCTGGAATTTTGATTAAATTGGACATGGAAAAAGCGTATAACCATGTTAGTTGGGATTTTCTCTTGTATTTGCTCGGGAGATATGGTTTTGGAGAGAAATGGTGTATGTGGATCAAACATTGCATTTCGAGGTCGAGATTTTCCATTTTGGTGAATGGCACTTCGGTTGGGTTTTTTTAGTAGTTCACGTGGTTTGAGATAAGGAGATCCACTATCTCCTTTTCTTTTCGTCCTTGTCATGGATGCTTTGAGTAGAATGTTGGAAGTGGCGGTAGAAGGTAGGTACTTGTCGGGTTTTGAGGTGGGCAATGAGGAACGGAATAGTATGAAATTGTCTCATCTTCTTTTTGCTGATGATACATTGATTTTCAGCGAGCCCAATCAAGAACATATTCGATTTTTGAGAGCAGTGTTGTTATGTTTTGAAGCTGTCTTGAGTCTTAGGATTAACCTAAATAGGTCTGAAATTGTTTCGGTGGGTGCCGTAGGTAATATTTCAGTTTTGGCTAATATTTTGGAGTGTAAGATTACTTCACTGCCACTGAAGTATCTTGGTCTGTCCTTGGGGGCTCCTCACCAATCTGTTTTGATATGGGATGAGGTTATTGATAAGATTGAGAGAAGGTTGGCTGGATGAAAAAAGTTATATTTGTCTAAAGGGGGAAGAATTACTTTGATAAAGAGTACGTTGTCTAATATTCCTACGTATTTTCTTTCTCTTTTCCCTTTGCCGGCTGGGGTTGCTAGTAGAATTGAAAAACTTTATTGTAATTTCTTCTGGGGAGGAATAGGAGAGGAAAATAAGTTTTATTTGGTTAGTTGGAATAAGGTGTGTCAACCGGTTTCTTGTGGAGGATTGGGGGTGAGAAATTTGAGATTGTTTAATAAGGCACTCCTTGGAAAATGGCTTTGGAGATATCATGAAGAGAGAGATGCTTTATAGAAGAATGTTGTTAATGTTAAATGTGGGAGTGGGTGGGGGGATAGGTGTTCTAATGAAGTTAGAGAAGCGTATGGGGTGAGTTTATGGAAGGGCATTAGGAAAGGTTGGGGGGGAGTTTTCTAAACATATTAAATTTAAGGTGGGGGAAGGGAAGATGATTCTCTTTTGGCATGACATTTGGTGTTGGGAATCGGCTTTTAAATCAGATTTTCCATCTCTTTACAGGATTGCAAGGGATCAAAATGTTGTTGTGGCAGATTATCTTCAATGTACGGATAATAATATTATATGGAATGTTGACTTTATTAGATATGTAAATGACTAGGAAGTGAATGTTGTTTCAGATTTTCTGGGAAGAATTTATAACTCTAAAGTGATGCAGGGAAGAGAGGATAGACTATTGTGGGATCATGCTGGAAATTTCAGGTTTTGAGTCAGTTCTTTTTATAAGGTGCTTAATTGTCATTCTGGCTGTGTTTTCCCTTGGAAAAGCATTTGGAGGGTGAAGGTACCTACTAAGGTGGCGTTCTTTAGTTGGGTGGTTGCTCTAGGGAAAGTATTGACCACGTATAACCTTAGAAAACGTGGTTTGTGTATAGTTGATTGGTGTGTCATGTGCAAGAAGGATGGTGAATCTGTAAATCATCTCTTTTTACATTGTGAGGTGGCAAAGTCTTTGTGGAATGTGTTTATTGGTCGAACATGTTTATATTGGGTGATGCCTAAGGAAGCTGTGGATCTCCTTGCATGTTGGCGTGGTTTTGAGGCAAGGAAATGTGTTGCTGCCAGATGGAGAATGATTCCTTTGTGTTTAATGTAGTGTTTATGGCTGGAAATGAATGAGAGATGTTTTGAAGACAAAGAACGTTCTTTTGAAGATCTTCGTTATTTTTTCTTTTCTACTTTGAGTTTGTGGGCTAGGATCTTTGTAAGGAATGATGATAATGTACTATATCTGTTTCTGTTGTAGTTTCCTGCTTTCTAGTGGGCAGTAGGTATTTCCTTTGTATACTTCCTGTGTACTTGGGATGTGCCTATTTTTGGTAATAAAATTCTTATTAATTATAAAAAAGGACTGGCCATTCAAACCCATTTCTTTAGTTTGAATGCGAGAACTAAGCATGTATGAAATTTTGAGAGAACTAAGCATATATTAACTTTTTCATCTTACTAAGATAAACATCTATATTCAATGCGAGCTGGTAGTGTCGATCATTTACAACTCCCATTTAATATTTATTGAACTAGTTAGACTCCTTTTATAATTTAAAGATCGGTCATTAGAAATTTATTTCAATTTAAAATCATCATTGATTCTACACAGTCTCAGTCACTCCCAATCATACATTAAATGAACTACTAGAGTATGTTTTTAATTTCAAACACACTAGGATTACAATTCTATAATTCTCTTCACCTTAAAATAACTAATCCCAACCCATACCATCCTATAAATAGAGTCTCAATTGAACGTGCACTTAGCTCTTCAAGCCTAGGCTTTTTGATTTTAGCTCTCTTTTTACCTTCAGCGTGTCGTAGCCTTATCTCCCCCACCATGAAATACGACAAGGCCACCATCGTCTCTTCCTCCCTCCTAATCACAACCATTGTCGTCCATCGCACCATGATCAATATTGTGTCGGAAATTTTAGGAAGCAACACTACAAGGTAAGTAGCTTGATCATAAATTAGGATTAGCTACGTTAACTAGTTATATATATTTTGGAAGCTAGTGTTTATGTACTACGCATGTCATGATATTTGCAAGCACGTCATTCATCATGGTTCATTCTGCATATTATAGTTATATATGTATCATGCATCTCACGTTGCATAAAACACTTAAGCTTTCATAAGATCAGGTGTAAAATAAGCTCAAAATAGTTAATCAGATGGCCATTCAGATGCATGGTACCAATGTAGTCAGAGTGAATGTGCAAGCCATGGACTCAAGCGTGGTCCATCATAGTATTTTATCATATCAGTTTAGCGGTTCCCCTTATGGCCACAGGATGTGGGACCGGTGCACAACCTTGCCAACAGGGTTAAGTGTGTTGGCTAGTCAGAACAGTTAGATAATTCAGATCAGGCAGACAAGTCAGTTAATTCAGATAAGTCATGCATGTTATAGCATACGTATGAACAATCATGATTTTTTTTTTATCGGTAAACAAAATTTTATTGATCAAAAGGAGGCAAAATGCCCAAGTATACGGGACATATATAAGAGCAACTCCTATGCGTGCTAGTTTAGAGATACAAGGAATTCATGAACAATCATGATTTTAAGTTCTCAGCATGAAATATTTTATGAAAAAACTTATGTTAAGTATGTTTACGTTATGTTGAGTTTCTTACTGAGTCATCGACTCATTTTAGTTTGTTTTAATGTTTTAATGTTTTAATGTTTTAAACCACCCCAGGTCAGAATAATGATGAAGGTAGAGCTGCAGGATGAGACTTAGTCCATGGAGGCGTGATTGTAGCCTAAATCATGTACATAGATTTTAAGTTTTGATTTTATTATGGCACGAATTTTGAGAAATTTTAATAAATGCTTCCGTGCATTCTCTCTTATGATCTCAGTATTTTAATAAAAAATGATTTTATTTATAGAATCTTTGTACCTAGCACTTCCTTTAAAATAAAAGAAAATATTTTTAAGTCAAGGTCAGTAGTAGCACTCTGGCTCTCCTGATCTTTAAAAGAATTACTTTATTATTAACTGTGGAGAGTGGGGTCTTACAATTGGTATCAGAGCTAGGTTGAAAATTCTGTAGACTTTTTAAAAAAAAAAAATCTAGGCCAAAGTCTCCCTAAGGCATGTCCTGCTCTGTAGTAAGTATCTTGAACTATTACTGTTTTCTTGTTATAATTAAGTTTCAAAGATTTTTTTTTTTGATAGGTAATCATAGAAATTTTATTAATAGAAAATCCCAAGTACACAGGTAGTATACAAGAGAAAGAATCTAGTTAGGGTTTACAGACGAAAGAAGAACATTGAGACCAATACAAACAATGGTTCCCGCCCATAAAAGCAAAGACTTAAAAAAGAAAATTTTTAGTTCCTCCATTGTTCTCTCACAATGTTCAAAACTTCTTGCGTTTCTTTCCCTCCAGATACACCAACACATACAGATAGGAACCATACGCCAAAGATATTTTTAGACGGATGCACCTACTACGTAAAAGAGTCGTAGAGCATGAGATATGGAAGTTGCTAAAGGTGAGGTTAGGAAGTTTTGCTTTTAAGATTAATGGTGCATATGTTCATGAGGAAATAGTCTTATATTTTGTGGAGTTTTATCTGAAGAAATTATGAATGAATTTAGAGGATTTTTGAAGTCATGACATAGATTTATGTATGACATATGGTATTTCATGATGATTGGCGGTAAATATCTTATAGTAATGCGATTTTATCACCTAGCACGAGTTGTAAGATTTAGGATTTGACCTTTGGAGAGTTTTGTGTTATTGTTTAAATAAGGTTATTATTTTATGTGGAGAGTTTTATGTATTATTTTATACGGAGATTTTTAATTACTATTTTGTGGAGTTAAGATAATGGTTGGGTGAAATTATTATTAGGCTTTTAAATCGATCCCATTGTTAAGGTTGATACTTGTTTAGGCTTGAATTAAATTTAGAGTGTATGATGGTTGACACGTAGCGTGCTAACGTGTACGCCTAAAGGATTAGTAAAGCATCGAACCAAAATATGGGATGATCGCAATTTTTGAATATTAGGTTCGATTAAAGAATCAAGGATTTAAAAGAGAGAAATGAAAAGTATGTGGCGGTTAAGTATGTAAGTTATTTGAGGTCTAATGAATTCCGAGAATGGAATTTTTATAAGGAGAGTTTGTAACGACCCTGCCCAATAATTCTAAAGTCAGAATATTGATAATTTTATTAGGCCTAAATTATATTTAATGAGCCATATTGGATGAGCCCACGAGCTATGAATTATTGAGGTTGATTAAAGAGTTTTAATTAAGCTCAATAACTAGGTTAAATCCCATTTAATTTTTATTGAACGAGTTAGACTCTTTTTAGAATTGAAAGATCGGCCATTAGAAATTTATTTCAATCTAAAATAATCACTGATTGAAGTTTCCCAAACAGTTTTAGTCACTCCCAATCCTACATTAAATAAATTACTAGAGTATGTTTTTAATTTCAAACACATTAGGATTACAATTCTAGAATCCTCGTCACCTTAAATGTCCTAAACCCAACCCATACCATCCTATAAATAGAGTCTCATGCATTGTACGTGCACCTACATCTTCATGCCTAGGCTTTTTTGTTTTTAGCTCTCTTTTTACATTCAACATGTCGTAGCCTCTTCTCCCCACCATGAAACACGGCAAGGTCACCATTGTCTCTTCCTCCCTCCTAATCACAACCATTGTCGTCCCTCCATCACACCGTGATCGATTTTGTGTCGGAAATTTTAGGAAGCAACACTACAAGGTAAGTAGTTTGGTCATAAATTAGGATTAACATACGTTTGCTAGTTATATATATTATTATTAAAGCCAGTTCTTTGGAAGTCAGTGTTTATGTACTATACATGTCATGATATTTGCAAGCACTTCATTCATCATGTTTCATTCTGCATATTATAGTTATATATGTATTATGCATCTCATACATCTTTCGTTGCATAAAACACACAAGTTTTCATAAGCTCAAGTGTAAGATAAGCTTAGAACAGTTAATCAGATGACCATTCAGATGCATGGTACCGATGCAGTCAGTGTGGATGTGCAAGCCACAGACTCAAGCGTAGTCCACCATAGTATTTTATCAGATTAGATCAGCGGTTCCCCTTGAGGCCACAGGATGTGGGATCAGTGCACAACCTTGCACAAAGGGTTAAGTGTGTTGGCCAGTCAGAACAATCAGACAATTTAGATCAGCCAGACAAGTCAGTTAATTCAGATAAGTCATGCATGTCATATCATACGTATGAACAATCATGATTTTAAGTTCTCAGCATGAAATATTTTATGAAAAATTTTATGTTAAGTATGTTTACGTTATGATGGGTTTCTTACTGAGTCATCGACTCATTTTAGTTTGTTTTTATGTTTTTAAACCACCCTAGGTTAGAATATTTATGAAGGTAAAGCTGCAGGACGGGACTTAGTCCAGAGAGGCGTGACAATGGCTTAGATCATGTACAGAGATTTTAAATTATGATTTTTTTATAGCATGGACTTTGAGAAAATTTAATAAATGCTTCCGTGCACTCTCTCTTATGATCTCAGTATTTTAATATAGAATGATTTTATTAGAATCTTTGTACTTGGCGCTTCCTTCAGAATAAAAGAAAATATTTTTAAGTCAAGGTTAGTAGTAGCACTCCGGCTCCCCAGGTCTTTAAAAGAATAACTTTAATATTAACCGTGGAGAGCAGTGTGTTACATATTTCCACTTTACTTGATTTGTGATGGGTCCAAAATCTACTTTTGGCATCATGTGTCATGTGGTAATCAGTCTGTCAAAGGTATTTTTCTTGGAGTTATTTGTAATCTCTTGTTTTTAAGGATGCTTATGTGGTGGATCACTTGTCAACTCTTGCACGATTCTTGTAATTGATTTTCATGGCATGGCCTATCACGAATTCCTTGTATCACTAAACTAGTATGCCCAGGCATTGCTTTGTATATGTCCCATATACTTGGGCTTTTGCCTACTCTTTTGATCAATAAGAATTTGTTTACCGAGAAAAAAAAGGAAAAAAAAAACTCTTGCAGGATTCTCTTCAATGGTGTGTAAGTTTTCTTAGGGAGGCCAATAACTGGGAGGTGGATCTTTTCACATTGTATTTGACTGGTTGTATTTGGGTAGGGGCAATGCAATGGTGAAGATAAAATGGCCTGGGCCCATCTAAGAAACGAGTGGTCGAAGTAAAGTCATTTTTATATGATTGGCCTCTTCTCATGGAAGTTCTTTAGAAAAATAAGGGCATTAGAGAGAGAATTTTTTTCATTTGACCAATGGCTTTAAGGAAGATTCTTATCATGGATAATGTGAAGAGAAGTGGGACATTGGAGTGATCGATCGCGTTACGTGTAAGAAGCAAGGTGAAACAGTGGATGACCGTCTTTTGTATTGCCAGGTTGCTATCTTTTGTGGAACATGGTCTTTGGCCTATTTGGGATGGATTGCGTTATGCCTTCTCAAGTGGGGATCTCAAGTAACCATCAGTGCACGCTATTATGGAGAATGATCCAATCTTGTTTATTGTGGTCTGCATATAGAGAAAGAAAATGAGCATAGTTTTGAGGATTGCAAAAATCGTGTCAGAATAGTTGCTTTTTCTATCTCGACTTTTCAAGAATTTTTAGTGCCTTTTTTCCTTTTACTAGTTAGGTGATTTCTTGTATACTTCCTATGTACTGGGATAACATCTTTTTGCATCTCATTTAAATTTATGTTACCTATAAATTGGTAATAGGAAAGAGGAGTGAACATTTGAAGGAGGTGCAAGTGACAGCTATTGAGGAAAGATACAAGAAAGTTGCTAGTCGGTTTTATTTTGTGCACCAAACTTGATTTCACAAGATTAGGTTGCCTTTGATTTAATCTGAAGAAAAGGGCTGGGATGCTAGAAATGGAAAAATATGTTTAGAGACAGCTAACAAAGCAAATGATAAACAGAGATGGTAAAGAATATGACCCTTGATTGGGTAGATTGGCTGAGATAAAATACATGTGGTGGGTCCTAAAGTAATGACTCAAGGAAATCCCAAACAGCAATTGCTAAAAGTTGTGGTACTGAAATTTTTGCAGTGGTCTAAACTCCCTTCTCTTGAACACTAGCATACATACAAGGTATCATTCATGCAAATAATGCGCAAGTTCCTATTTAACCATCGATGTGTATTGTGATCATTCCATTATACATGTATAGAAGTTTGTGTGTTTGTGTTAAAAAAACTAAAAATGCAAAGAAATTCAGTTTGTATTTATCCTGGATAGCATGTATAGAAGTTCAACAAACATAAGATTTATGATATCGAACTCATAATTTGGGCATAAACTTAACACAACCATATTTGCAACACTTAATCATCATATATAAACCTAAGTTGAGCCATTACCTACGAGGTTTGTAGCTGAGTAGCAGGGAAGGGATGAGTTGCAGATCTGTCCGCCTGAATTTCCCAGACGAGAACCAGTTTGTACTAGCTGACCTTAGATTTTTGGTGTTCTACCCATAGAAACAGTAAGGAATCATTCAGATTCATGGCTTTGCCTATTCTTTAATTAATATACTTTTACTTATATATAAAAAAAGGATTTATTCAGATTCATAAATAGGCAGGGATTTTGGAGATAACTTACCTTAGAATTATTTTAGAAGTTTCTAATACCCTCTTACTGTAGGGTTGTGAATTCTATATCTTATCATAGTACCAGATAATAGGAGATCCATAAATATTAATATCATATACCATACTTCATTTATTACAAGAGTGGAATATAGGAAAGTTTAAGCAACTGAAAATAAATGATATCTTTGATGTTAATACATCAGCATAACTCAAAACCTAATACTATGTGATTAACACTTATTAGGACTTGACTAAGTCAGGGTCCCAATTACTAGTTATGGCCTTCTTGCTCGGACAAGGATCTTCTCCTTTTCAAGTGAAATGGAGAGTGTCCATTTAGTGTAAAACATGGGGTATTTTACTCATTTCACTTATCAACATGATGTGCAGTGACCAAAGCACCTTTTTTTTTTTACACTAAATGGATACTATCGATTTCAAGTAAAATGGAGAGGATCCTATTCCTGCTTGTTCACTCATCCTCTTGACCTAGGACATTTAAAACATAAAAACACAATAAGTCAAATACTCAATAAATACTATATCATACAGTTAAAAGGTTTTGAATCGGGATTGATTTAAGGAAAGTTCGTTAAACAAAATTAAATTTTCGCACCCCAATCAATCAGACACTTATCAGTTAATCTTTACATACATAATGACTGGCACACACGTTGACCATTGTGTGTAAGGTTGGGCACTGATCCTACATCCTGTGGCCACATGGGGTACTGCTATACGGTTGGATGTAATCATTCAGATGGACCACACTACACAAAAAAAAAGTCATTTAGGGACTTTGTTCTCAGACACCCTGTGCCAATTAAAAAAATGTCATTCAGGTGGACCACACATTCTCTAAGCCCTTCATTATGGGTTACTCACCCACAATAGTTTTGCATTGGTACCAAGTATCATCATATGGCCAACATATAAACATTTATGACATGCATTCATTCATCATTCCCTTTTTCATAATTTTCATATCATAAGCTTTAACATTCATACCTAGTGTTTAACTTGCTTACAATGTAGCGAGTATTTGCCATCTGACTTGTTTTCATGCATTTGAATGCACTAACCAACACCACTCAACTGCAACCATTCTACAATTGATAGGTCTCTAAAGAAATTACCTAGAGTCATTGGCTTGAGCCATTAAGGCTGCTGTCCACTGCTACTCATTCAGTTTCATGGCTGATTTATGAAGGGCATGTGCTTGAATTTCCAGCAAATATACCCTTGTAATTGGTGACTTTAGGTTCCAATGAGGTTCATGGACCTCATGGGGGTGGGTTTGCGGAAAAAACATTAGAAGTGGATTGGGGTACTTTTTCAAGGTATAGTTGTCTTGAAGTGGGTGATGGTCAAGGGTGAAATTTTTGCAAGACCTCTGATGTGCTGACAGGGTACTCAAGGGGTCTTTTCCTGAGTTATATGGGATTGTGCGGAAGCAGGGTGCCTCTATAACAGATCTTCTGGATATCTCAAGCAGTTCCCCTCAAAGCACATCAAGTTTTATAGAACAGCTCAAGATTGGGAAAGGAACGTTACCACAGAACTTTTCAAGCTATTGTACTCTACTAGGCCAAGAATCAGAGGCGGAGACAAGGTCCTTTGGAGCCCATTCAAGAAAGGGAAGTTTACCATTTGTTCATTACTCATCTGTTTTACGATCTATGTTTGGTGTGATCAGGCCAACGTGAAACTTTTTAAACTGAAAACACAAGGAAACCATTTTTTTAATTCTTGGACTACCTGCATAAAATCTAACTCAGTAACAAAAGTCTTGAAATCAATCCATCATACACATATCAAGTTAAGATTTTGCGGAGTTTATGGGGGTGCTCGTATGTGGGTTGGTCTTATTTAGCCTCTTGGGGAGCCTCAGGCGGAGTATTATTAATGTGGGATAAAAGAGTAGTTGAGGCAATTGAGGAGTGTATTGGAGATTTCTCGGTTGCGACTTTATTTAAAAATGTTGTTGACGGATGGGAATGGGCATTTGTAGGCTCCTATGGTCCTAATGTGGATAGGGAGAGGAGAAGGTTGTGGGAGGAGTTGGCGGGCTTATTCTCACTATGGGATGTGCCGTGGTGCATGGGGGGTGATTTCAATATTACTCGCTTTCCAAACGAGCGATTAGGGCATTATCGGAACACTGTGGCTATGGAGGAGTTCTCTGAGTTCATTTTTTATCTGGATCTCATGGATCTCCCCCTGGTAGGGGGGAATACACTTGGTCAAATGGTCGAGTGTGGTCAAAATTGGACAGATTCCTCGTCTCTCCTTCGTGGGAAGCCCATTATCCGGAAGTCAGTCAGAAACGGTTAGCCTGAATCAGCTCAGATCATTTTCCTATATTACTAGATTGTGGGGGCATTCACAGGGGTCACCGGTACTTCAAGTTCGAAAACATGTGGCTTACATCGGATGGATTTGTAGAGAAGGTGCGTGCATGGTGGTCATCGTATCATTTTTTTGGTACCCCTAGTTTTATTCTTGCAGGCAAGCTGAAGGTATTGAAACAAGACCTAAAGAAGTGGATCTTGGAAGTTTTTGGTCACATCGATGATCAGAAGTCAACGCTGTTGGAGGAATTGCAGGAGTTAGAGGGCAAAGAAATATTGGGAGATAATTCGGAGAAGGTGTTATTGAGAAAAGGCGCGGTTGTGGCAAATTTAGAGAGGGTTTTGTTGTCGGAAGAGATTTCATGGTGTCAAAAATCCAGGGCCCTTTGGTTGAAAGAAGGTGATAAGTGTACGAAAGTTTTTCATAAAGTGGCCAATTCACATCGGCGCAACAACGTTATTGAGTCGCTACTTTCTGGCTCTCAGGTGCTTTCTTCTCCCCCTGAGCTAGAAAACCATATTGTGCACTATTATGAGACCCTTCTCTCAGAAACTGTTTCTTGGAGGCCGAAGCTTGATGCCTTGTCTTTTGAAGCAATTGACTCTCAGAGTGAGTGTTTTGGAGAGACCTTTTGATGAAGAAGAGATCTACAAGGTTATCTCTGGGATGGCTAAGGATAAAGCACCAGGTCCTGATGGGTTTTCTATGGGTTTCTTTCAAACTTGTTGGGACATAGTGAAAGGTGATGTTTTGCAGGTCTTTAGTGAATTTCACTTTTTTCAAAAGTTTGAAAAATCCCTTAATGCAACGTTCATTGCTCTCATTCCTAAGAAACATGGGGCTTCGATTATTGAGGATTTCTGCCCTATAAGCCTGGCTAGTGGCGTTTATAAGCAACAGGTTAAGCCCTGTGCTGGAACATATTATCTCCAAGCCTTAGAACGCTTTTATCTGTGGGAGACAAATTCTTGATTCAGTGCTTATTGCAAATGAATGCTTGGACTATAGATTGCGGGAGGGAGGTTCAGGTATTCTTTGCAAGCTTGACATGGAAAAAGCGTATGATCATGTGAACTGAGAATTTCTCTTATACTTGCTTGAGAGGTGTGGCTTTGGGGTTAGGTGGATTTCCTGGATGCGTCACTGTATTTCAACCGCCAAGTTCTTAGTTCTAGTTAATGGTACACTGGCTGGTTTTTTTGATAGTTCTCGGGGTTTAAGGCAGGAAGATCCTCTTTCTCCTCTTTTGTTTGTTATAGTTATGGAGGCCTTAAGTCGGTGGAGGTTTCTAATCTGGTTTTCAGGTGGGCAGTGAGTCTAATGGCCCTATCACCATTTCACACCTTTTTGCAGATGACACCTTAATATTTTGTGAAGCGGATAATAGTCAGATCCAAACATTACGAGCATTGCTACTTTGCTTTGAAGCAGTGTCAGGGCTTAAAGTGAATCTTGGTAAGTCTGAGATGGTTTCGGTGGGTGCGGTCTCAAATATCCTTAGTTTAGCAAGCTTATTGAATTGTAAGGTGTCCTCTTTACCAATGAAATATTTGGGTCTTCCGTTGGGTGCAACTTTCAAGGCTAGAGCTATATGGGATGGTGTGGTGGAAAAGATAGAGAAAAGATTGGCGGGCTAGAAGTGGGTGTATTTATCGAAAGGGGGTCGTCTTACTCTTATCAAGAGTACCGTTACTAACCTCCCCACATATTTCTTATCTCTGTTTCCTATGCCTGCAGGGATGGTGAATAGGATTGAGAAACTCTTTAGGGCATTCTTATTGGGGGTTTGGGGGAGGAGAAGAAGTTTCATTTGGTTAGTTGGAACACAGTATATGCCCCAGTTGTATATGGGGGGTTGGGAGTGTGTAATTTGAAAACTTTTAACAAAGCTTTATTGGGGAAATGGCTATGGAGATATCACTCAGAGGGAGGATCATTGTGGAGGGAAATTATAGATGCTAGATATGGTGCTGCTTGGTTTGGCTGGTGTTCCAATGAAATGAGAGGGGGGTATGGTGTGGGTTTATGGAAGTTTATAAGGAAGGGTTGGCCTTGTTTTGAAAAACAGATTCGTTTTGTAGCCGGTGAGGGCAATCGTATCAGTTTTTGGCTGGACGTGTGGTGTGGTGATCATGCATTGGAAAGGGCTTTTCCGGCCCTCTATCGTATTGCAGCTAATAGGGAGGCTTCAGTGGCGGATATGCGGTTATTTGTTCATGGTTCTCATAAGTGGAATATTCTCTTTATTAGGGATTTTCATGATTGGGAACTATCTATTGTCTCAGATTTTTTCAGTCTATTATATTCCATGGGGACTTCTCTGGCACAGTGTGATAGTTTGAAGTGGAGGTCTAATAACCACAAAAAATGTACTGTTAAGGCGTATTATAACATTTTGGTTACACAGGACCATAATCCGTTCCCCTGGAAGAATATTTGGAGGTCTCGTGTGCCCTCTAAAGTAGCCTTTTTTGTATGGAACGCCGCTCTTGGGAAGATCTTGACTACGGACAATCTGCGGAAGAGAGGATGTGTAGTGATGGATTGGTGTTGCATGTGTAAAAAGAATGGAGAATTTGTGGACCATCTCTTACTGCATTGTGAAGTAACAAGGGTGTTGTGGGATGAGATCTTCCAAAGGGTTGATGTTGCATGGGTTATGCCTTTGAGGGTGGTGGATTTGTTGGGTTGTTGGAGGAAGATGCAAGGCTGTTAGCAAGTGGCAGTAGTGTGGAAGATGATCCCGTTGTGCATCATGTAGTGTATTTGGACGGAAAGGAATGCACGCTGTTTTGAAGATAAGGAACGCTCAATAATTGAGCTGAAGAATTTCTTTCTCGACACCTTGATGCTTTGGTTTTCAGCTATTGTATTAAACGGGGACAATGTCCATGATTTCTTGTCTTTAATTTATCGTACTTAGAATGTTTTTAGGTGTTCTTCTATATACTTCCTGTGTACATGGCTTATGCCTATTTCATTCATATCAATAATATTATTTCTTACTTATCAAAAAAAAAAAAAAAGGTTAAAAAAAAGTCTGAACAGTCTTTTACCTAACTTCAAAAGCCGTGAACTATGAACAATATCAAGTGGCAGAATCTCTTCACCTATTTTTCCTTGACAAGCATCAGCCTCTTGCACTATATAGCCATAGGGTTCTGTGTTTGAAATTGAATGACAGTGAGGAATTTGTTAGATATGTTTAAAAAAAAAAAAAGGAATTCTAGTTTTAGGGTGATTGCTCAAGAAAATTTGCATTGAAATGAGTTTGGAGGTTGCTCAATGGAGTAAACCCCTAGAACCCGTTTGGACTTGAAAGATGTAATCACCAAGCGGTGACTGTGTTTTGGGTTTATGATGAATTTAGAATCAAGATTGGGTCTTGCACTGTTTTTCATGCCAAAAACCATTCAAGAATGATGTAGAAGTTCAGTAAAAAGGTCATTATATATCTAAATTTGAACCTTGATGAAAAGAATTGAAAATACTTGGAAAAACTTAGCTAGATCACCAAAGGGAGGCCAACAGATACGATTTCTATAAAGGGTGACAAGGTGGTGATTTTATGAAATTATTTGAGTTCCGAAAGGGATAGTAGCATCAAGAGGGAATTATGGCTGAGCTGAAATGAAGATGTTTAATGTCCTTTTTATAAGAAAAAGTTGTGGCTTTCTTGGGCTATATTAAAGCTGATGAAAGTAGGTATTTAGGGCTTCTAGAAAGCTTCCAACTTCTATTTGCAAATAAGGAAATTCCCTGGGCTCTTTGAGAGGCACGGCAGACCTGCCCTTAGGGTTTCTAGAGACTAAAATTCTGATTTGGAAGCTGTCCCAGTTTAGGCAACTTTTCCCTTTTCCCATACAAGCCTTATTAAGATCTAGTTCGGCAAGTTTTTTTCATCTACTTGACTTCTATACCTTATCAGCATTTAAATAAAGCCAAAGCAGTAACTAACACAATAAATCAACACTTTAAAACAGTCAATTCAGCTGGAAATAAAAACATAAATAAAATTTAAACTACTCAAACTAGAAAAATAGAAACTCTAATTTCAAGCCCTAGGTACTCGGGTGTGAAGATTGCACCAAGTATTTGCAACCTCTAGAAACTCTGTTGAGACTTGGTAGGGCTGTTAAAGTGTTTAACCGGTGAGAGGAAATAGAATCATCAAGCTGGATCACTAATTTTTTGTTTACAAGTAAGAAGATATTTTATTGATACTGAAATAGGCTAGATCAGTAATTGAAACAAATTTGGTACTTTTACTATTGAAGGCTAGATCAGTACTTTTACTTTTACCAGTAAGTGCAAGCAGCAAGAGGGAACTAAGATTGCAATTTAAGGCTTGCAATATGGAGTTGCAAATGTGGATAGATTCATTGGAAAGTGTTTGGATTTGTTTCTGGATAAAGTTTGAAGGAAAGGTTTCTCGAAATCAAAGGATTTCCTTACTTCTAGGGTGCAGCAGTCTCTACGAGTGATTTCCAATCACTATACATAATTTTTCTATTGCTGCCTAGGATTGAGAACAAAGAACTGAAAGTTCTTGGAGTATTAACAATTTCTTGGACGGCTACGGTTCTATTTTGTGGAAGGGAAAACTGACATTTCTTATCACCTCTTGGCAAGCTGCAATTTTTATTTTAACTTTTTGTACCCTAAGGTCCCTTTTATAAGAGCATTGGCATTGTTTTAGCTAAAGAAGTCAGTTTTTTTTATTTTGCATAATCATTTGAAATTTACCTCACATTGGACAAGTTAATCATTTCCCTAAATTATTATAGTATTATTTTGTATTGGGGGTCCAAAGAATCAACTGCTACCAAATGGTCTGAAATCCCCATCAGCCCTGTGTTTATTTTGGATACAGAAACGGTTTCATCTCATCTCATTATTACAACTTTTCCAAATTCTCACACAAAATATAATGAACAATTCAACTTTTTCAAATCCCAAAACAATAATAATATTAAAAAATAATATTCTAACAATATTTTATTCAACTTTTAACTTTCATCTCATCTCATCTCATCTCATCTCATCTCATCTCACTATCCAAACGGGGCCTAAGAGTGGCATTTTTCAGTCTCTGCAGTTACTACAGCCTGCTTCTCCCTTCCTTCCAATGGCTAGAATTCTCCTAGGAAAAAAAACCACATTAGAAATAATCAAGAAGAAGAGAACGGTTAGAAGAAGGGGTATCACAAGAAGAAGGAACATCAAAGGTCGAGAAGGCTGAAATTCTTGAAAAGAAGGGAAAGTTGGAGTGTGTGGACAGCTGCTATTGGTTTTATCGGCTGCATATGCACAATTTGGTGGATTTTGTTGTTTCTGTACTGTACCATGTGACAGAAGTGTGACGGAAAGCCAAACCTAGTACATGACAGAAGTGACACGGGGCTGCTGCTAAACCTGCTGGGTGTGAAATTGAGTTAAGAGGCAGAGAAGAAAAACAAAGATTTTGATAAAGATGAGTTTACAGGAGAAGAGAGATGTGAGGAAGAAAGAGAAAGAAAATATTAAAATAATCTTTAGCTGTCTGCAGTGTCCAGATAGATTTGTTGAGACACTGTAGTTCAGTGCCATTCACAAAGGAAGAGATGCACGACAGATATTTTCTCGTTGATGTTGGCATACTTTTTTTTATGTAATTGGCTTACTTGTACTGTCGCACTACAATAATTTTCTAGATGATAGCAATCTTCTCACATATATCTTGGATGAATTTTCATAATATATATATATATATAAATATATATATCCTGGATGATTTTGGATTTAGTGACCTTTGTTCTCCCTCATCCCAATAGTGAGGTGATTGACACTTAATGCTCATATAGGATTTCATATGGTCCTTTTGTGCTCTCTTGGTAATTATTGTTGTATGCAAAACTCTATTAGCGGCAAATATTGGACCCAACTGCCATTAAAATCTAGAGGTAAAAGATTATCGCCCCATTAGCTTGGTGAGCGGGATGATAAAATTCTCTCCAAAGTATTGGCGAATAGATTGAGCAAGGTGTTGGAGAGGTTAATATCGAAGCCTCAAAATGCCTTTGTCAAAGATAGGCAAATCCTTGACTTAGTACTTATTGCCAACGAATGTTTGGATAGTAGACTCAAGTCGGGTGAGCCGGGGTTTTTGTGCAAGCTGGACATGGAAAAAGCCTATGATCATGTCAACTGGAGATTCTTACTCTACATGCTCGAGAGATGTGGCTTTGGTATGAAATGGTGTACTTGGATCCATCATTGAATCTCTACAGCTTGTTTCTCTATGTTGGTGAATGGCACGCCAAAAGGCTTCTTAAAAGTTCACGAGGATTGAGACAAGGAGATCCTCTTTATCTGCAACTCTTTGTTTTTGTGATGGAAGCTTTTAGTAAGATGATTTCAGGTGTCGTGGAGGGTGGGTGCATATCTAGATTCTTAGTGGGGGAGGCAATTACTGGCTCGCTCAACATGTTTCATATATTATTCGCCGAAGATACCTTAATCTTTTGTGGGGCCACCCATGAAAAAATCCGAGCTTTGAGGGCTCTCCTATTATGCTTTGAAGCTGTATCAAGGTTGAAGGTGAACTGTGCCACAATATGCTATCCCATTAAAGGAGGATTGGGTATTCGGAACTTGACATCCTTCAACAAAGTCTTGCTTGGCAAATGGTTATGGAGATATCACTATGAACAAGGGCGCCGGGCCTTGGAACCGTCATCGAATTGAAATATGGAGAACCATGGGGAGGATGATGTTCTAACGAGGTGAATGGGCCTTATGGAGTGGGGCTATGGAAGCATGTAAGAAGAGGATAGGATACATATGCAATAAATATCCGCTTTATTGTGGGTAATGGATCCAAGGTCAAGTTTTGGCATGATGTATGGTGCGGCGATAGGGCACTAAGGGAAACTTATCCACAAGTTTATGGTCTAGCACGGATGAAATAAGCCTTGATTGCGGACCTACTAATCATCTCCAATGGTATTCTCCAATGGAATGTTACATTCCTTAGAGAAGCACAAGATTGGGAAATTGATGTTTTTTCGACATTCTTTGACATTGTGTATTCCACCCGTTTGTCAGGGGGAGTGGAAGAAAAGATTTTTTGTGCCCCTCTAAGAAAGGGATATTCACAATCCTCGCTTTCTACCAAGCCATGACCATGCGCAACACAATATCCATTTCCATGGAAGAGCATTTGGAAGACAAAGGCAACTCTAAAGGCAACATTGTTTGTATGGACGGCTTCTTTGGGGAAGATCCTCACTCTAAGATAACGTGAGGAAACGTCGAATCATAGTCATGGATTGGCGTTGTATGTGCAAGAAGAGTCCGTTGACCATCTACCACTTCGTTGTGAGATTGCATGACTTTGTGGAATGAAGTCTTTACTCGGTTAGGACTAGCTTGGGTGATGCCGAGAAGAGTAAGCAACCTCCTCGCTTCTTCGAGAGGCATTCAAGGCAGTTCTCAAATTGCATCCATATGGAAGATGGTCCCATTATGCCTATGGTGGTGTATTTGGAGGGAGAGGAATGAAAGAAGCTTTGAAGATCAAGAGCGGACAATGGATGAACTTAGAAACTTATTTTTTCATGAATTCCTTGTATCACTTAGGCCTCGTTTGGATGTTAAGATGAAATAAGAAATTTGTGAATGATAGTGAAGTGGTTTGAGTTAAGATATTTATGGGATTTTGGGAAAGGGGAGAGAAAAAATTGAATAAAAATTTTAGAAACTTAAAATATTGTAAGAATATAATTTTTTTTAATATAATTTTTGTTTTGGGATTTGAAAAAGTTGAATTATTTTTTGTGTTTTGTTTGAAAGTTTGGGAAAGTTATAATGATTAGGTAATGATTATATGAAAAAGTTGAAGATTTGAAATTGAAAAGTGTTTGTGTTTGTGGTGTTTGGATGTTGAGATGAGATGAGATGAGACCGTCTTGTAATCCAAATGGGGCCTAAACTAACACACTTAGGCATTGCTCTTGTATATGTCCCGTATACTTGGGTTCTTGTGTACTCTTTTGATCAATAAAAATTTGTTTACCAATAATAATAAAAGTGCTTCCATTGTAACATTGACTGGTCCTTTCGGAGTCTTAGCTCAGTTTTGGCTTGAGCATTTTTTGGGTTACAAATGTTAGTAGAGTCGATCACAACTAAAAGTGTGAGAATTGAGCCGTGTCACTTACGAGAATGACCTGACAAGGATGTTAGAGATTTAAGGGAGAGATTTTAATACTCCAGATTGAGTATGGTAGTGAATGAGATCCCACATTCTCAGAGAGGAGGAAATTGTTACAGTTTGTTATGATTCTATGGGAATCTAATTGTAACATTGTGTAGTTCTTTTGGAGTAGAAGTTCATGTGGCTTGGGCTTTCCTTTAGTCGTTACAATTACCCCTCTATCCAGTTTTGATTTGTTCATCTTTCCTGTTTGGGATGTCTTGTAGTAGATTCCAATTTACGCCATCCATGCACACAATTATATGATATTACACGTGTCTAATTTTTCATGTTGCCTTGCAGAACTACCTTTATACCTGATATTGGGCATGCTCTGTGGTGTTGTCAGTGTGGCCTTCACTCGCTTGGTTGCTTGGTTCACAAAGTCATTTGACTTCATCAAAGAAAAATTTGGCCTTCCTGCTGTTGTGTGTCCTGCTTTAGGTGGTTTAGGAGCTGGGATAATAGCCCTTAAGTATCCTGGAATACTGTACTGGGGTTTCACAAATGTTGAAGAAATTCTACACACTGGGAAGACTGCTTCAGCTCCTGGAATCTGGCTGTTAACCCAATTATCAGCAGCCAAAGTTGTTGCCACTGCTCTATGCAAGGGATCTGGACTTGTGGGCGGCCTTTATGCACCAAGTTTAATGATCGGTGCTGCTGTTGGTGCTGTATTTGGAGGCTTAGCTGCAGAACTTATCAATTATGCAATTCCAGGAAATGCTGCTGTCGCTGAGCCACAGGCATATGCTCTGGTAAAGTTGTCCTCTCTAACAGGTTAATTTAGTGAAGTAATAACTGTTCAAACTTCTCACTTGCTGCTCCTTTTTTCTCTTTCAGCCTGTGCAAGTTGACTGAATATATCCATACATCTATTGCAGGTTGGCATGGCAGCTACCTTGGCTTCCGTTTGTTCAGTACCCTTGACATCAGTTCTACTCCTGTTTGAGCTGACAAGAGATTACAGGATCTTGCTTCCTCTCATGGTAATTCTTGCATCATAGTGCTCAATACTAACTGTATCTGTAATAGTTCTAGAAGGCAGCATAGATCAACCATCTTAGGTCAAGGAAGCATGTAGCTGCCTTTTCCTTTCTCAAATAGATCATTTTCTTAGAACGTGGCCATATACCTTGGCTTTAGTTTATTGCAGCAGAAACTTCTGGTTCTGTTTCAGCTGTCACACTATTTTTCCTCCAATGTTGTCAGACAGCATATTTCCCAGGGAGTGCTTGCTTCACTTTTTGCTGGCTTAGCCAATTAATGAAATGCGAATATATAGCGCTACCCATACCCATACAAAGAAAAGGCACTCTTCCATATTAAGCACCTTTCAGGGTGGTTGCCTTTGGTGTTGAGTTTCTTCAATGCCCAGAAGTCCCTACCTTTTATAAGGTAGACCCTAACCCAATTAGACCATATCGAATGGTCCTTGTCGAAGAAAAAGAGTTTGTTTTATATGAGACCTGCTGTTGTTGAGTTGCAGCCTACTTCCTCTCTCTGATCTCCAAACCCCGCTATAGGTGCCTCTATCTGTATGGGGGAATTTCTTGCTCAAGGTAAAGGGCCAGGCATGGTGGGGTAGGAGCATTCTTCAGCAATCTTTTTGGCTTGACTAAGTCTTATGTCCTCCAACAGGGAGTAGAATCTGGGAAGGACCAGGAAGGATTCATGGAGAACGAATCTATCTTACTTGAATCCGTTCCTCCCACTACTTGGAAGGGCTGATCATAGACCTATATTAATGAACACCAAGGATAAGCCCTATACCTTTGAGGATAACTCCTTTTCTTCCTCTTTCTGTCAATATTGTCAATTCCCAGAATACTCACACTACAGTCGATACTCAGGATTTTGTTTAGCTAAGTGGCCTGTAGACTAGAATAGTAAACCTCACCCGAATTTCCTTGAAGCAAAATAGAGAATAATATATTCTCCAAAGGTATTCCTTTGATTCTTGCAGCTACTCCAATTTCTGAAAAAGTAGAGAGATGTACTAATTGACACATGAAGATGATTTTATGCACAGCTGTGGCAGCTTGAAATGACAATCTCCATCTTGTTTTAAACTTGTTTGTTTTCCTCATTTCTTTGTGCTTGGTTACATTATCGTTCCATGTCTTTATCCAATTTTTTGGGATTAAGGTTTTGTTTTACTTTTTCAAGATATCATTGGACACAAAATGAATGTTGACAGTTTTTTAATGCTTGAATTTTTCCCATGTTGCTGTGAATTTTGTAAGTAGGGGGCTGTTGGATTAGCAATATGGGTCCCCTCTGTGACAAACCAGACCAAGGAGAGTGAAGCATCTGATGCACGGGGTTCAGTGAGAGGCTATACTTCTATTTCACCTGCTACTGATGAAGTTATTTGGAGAGGAACCGATAGTAGAGATGATTTAGAACTTTCTGTTATGGGAGATGTTGCTGAAGAAATTAATGATGATATGCTTCTGGAAGAACTGAAGGTTGAATTATTTGTCTTTTCATAACTGATATTAGTATTTGCTATTTTTCTTTTATATTTGATTGCGTTTCTCATTGAAATTTTTTGCCTTGAGCATATTATCTGTTACTAATTTGCCTTTTCCTTTTTAACTGTCATCAATTTTATGTCCCTGCTTGTCAGGTTTACCAGGCCATGTCAAAGAACTGTGTGAAGATTTTGCTGGCGATAACCTTGAAGGAGGCAATAGATTGCATGCATGGTAACCAGCAGAAATGTGCGGCGGTAGTTGATGAGGAAGACTTTTTAGAGGGAATACTAACATATGGTGACATTAGACGATATCTTTCCATGAAGCCTAGTGATACCACCAAAAGCGATTCAAGACATCCGGATGTATATATATATATTTATGAGGCTGTCTTCATCATTCATAACATTTGTTTTTTATTGCCTCTGATGGTCATGCTAATATACTTGATTACCTTATAGTCAGTCATGATTCTCTCTCTCTCTCTCTCTCTCTCTCTCTCATGCACACATAGATATGCTTAGGCTCTGTTTCTGTTCCTGCAGAATAATGAAGGTTCAATTTCCATCTGTGTTTGTTTTGTTTTATTCTCTTATGGAGAAATTACACTTTTCACGCACAAACTATCACCTGATGATTTTCCCTTTGTATTCAAACTACCAAAAGTTTTAATTTGCACCTTAAACTAGGTATATTTTTCAATTTGTATTAGTTAAGATCTGACTGTTGATATAAATGAAAACTTGACAGTGTGCCATAGTCTCAACGGTCAAATTTTTACCGTAAGTACAAATTGAAAAATATAGGCAATTTGGGTGTGAAGCATGTCAAACCAAAATACTTGAAAAGCATTAGCTCTCCCTAAAAATAAGGTCTTTATAAGTTAAAACTTTTGGTAGTTTGGGGTACAAAGTGAAAAAAGGACGGTAGTTCATGGGGGAAAAGAGTAATTATATGATGCTTGTTTTTGTACTTTTAAGATATAAGCATGTATAAATTGTTGGTTTGTATACAATTTCTTAAAATGATGCACGTGGCTAAAATATTTGCAGGTGAATACAATGCTTGTTTCTGCTGTTTGTACACGAGGAATAAGCTATCGTGGGCAAGAGCGTGGAATTTTAACCTGTTATCCAGATACCAATTTGGCAATTGCCAAGGAGCTAATGGAGGCCAAGGGCATCAAGCAGCTGCCTGTGGTTAAGCGCGGTGGAGAATCCAAGAAAGGAAGGAAGCGAAGGATTGTAGCTCTTCTTCATTATGATTCAATCTGGAACTGCCTTAGGTTCGCATTGGTTGCTTAGTCGGCGGTTCTATAATATTACGTCCTTTATTATATCTGCTTCAAAATTTTTTTTTTTTTTTTTTTTCTCAAATCGCTTCAAATTAATATATGTGCTTTATTTAGGTTGATATTTCTGTCTGTGTGCAGAGAAGAGATAAATCGCAGGAAAACCATCTATCAGCATAGAAAAGAAGACAATCTTGAGGAGATAGTTACAAATGGCCATTGATGTGGTTATGCTCGTTGTCAAGAGTTCCTTTCACTGCCTCAATGAAAAATATAAAGTGGGACAATGTGCGTCGTTTTCGTTTTTCTTGTAGTGGACCTGCTAAGTCAGTTGATAACCAAGTATATGTTCTACAGCCCCTCATTTTGAGTGTTGAGATCAATATTATGATCAGTTTTTGCTGAATTCCAAGAGTCCTTGTTGGATATAGCAATTTGCACTTTGTACATGCCACTTTCTATTACGATTCAAATCAGAATATTATCTGACTGAAAGGAATTGGAAGCACAGTTTGATTCAAAACTTGATTATTGAACAAATTAGTGTCTGACTTGAAAGTTGAAAGGCATCTCTTTATAAATTTAAACCCATCAAGATAAAATAAAATAAAATTCAAATAACTTCTAAATAAATCAATATTTTAGAAAAAGAGGCATTGGCTAAAAGGAGAAGAGGGTCTTCTTCACCTGTAAACACAGGTTTTCTATTTTCCTCTCATCATCCGCATTTTTATCATTTAATAAGGAGCAAAGTGAGGCCATAAAAATTTATAAAATCCTCTGATGCAGTAAATTGTGGAGTCAGTATTCAAATTCACGAATAGGCATAAATTTATTTATATTTTATATATTTTATATTAAAAAAAAATTAAACGTGAGTTTTATTATCAAACTACGTAAATTTTGGTATATATGATCTATCTCTTTATGCACTTTACTGACTATTTAAACCATAGATGAGCATTACATCGCTTCTGTTGAAGTAACACTCTGGGCCCATTCAACCATACTCTTCGAATCTGACCTCGATGAAGAAATTCATAAATTCTATAATTTTCTTAACCTTGAGTTGCTGACTAGTAGAATAAGTATCTGTTACTACATTATGGATTTTGAACATTTATTCAAAATATATGTTCTACTATATTATGGATTTTGAACATTTAATCAGAATCAATATAGTATCTGTTACTATATTATGGATTTTGTTAATCAGATTAAATGTTCCCAAAAGCACTAGTTTGATGTTATTACGTCCCAACATGTTGAAAATCATTCAAAATTGATGTTACTCATGGGGCAATCAAATTAAAGGAACCTACGTACACCTTACCTTTGAAATTAATAACCTCTAATTAGGATTAAGAACATATCTACTTGTGGATCGTGCATGTGAGAAAAAAAGTTGCTAATCATGTTTGCTTGTGTACTTCAAACATATCTGCTTTAGTGATGACGTTGATCTCAATTGCTATTCATAAGCCCATACACCACACACCAAAATTTTTTTATTTTTTTAAATTTTTCTTAAAAGTTTTTTTTGGTTTTATTATTCTTAAAATAATTGAATTATTCTATTTATAATCTATATACTACACATTTGGTAAGAGAATAAAATTAAAGAAATCATAAAAATGATGGTCTGTGGTGTATGAGGCTTAGGAATAGAATTTTTCATCATTAATTAGTGGCAATGACGATGGATGATGTGGCCGTTTTTTAAGGTTGGAACATCCCTAACTAATTTGTGGCAACCATTAGCCATCTTTCACAAAAAAAGTAATATGCATTTGTTTCTAATTCGCCAACAAATTTATTGTACCAATCGTGCTTGCGTTGTAATTAGCATGTAACCGAAATTTAAATGGGTCCATTTAAAAATGCCAATATCTATATGCTTTATAACTGTTGATCATCTATAGCGATCATGATACAATTTTATTAATTGATATGATAAATATACTTTACACCATCAAACTTCATGGGTGCTTAGGATCCGCAAATTTCAACGTGCATACAGCGATACATAGGGATAGTACGAATACCAAGAGGATATAGGTGACGTTCTATTGCGAAAGGTTAGGGTTGGATGGGACTGTACCCAAGAAGTAAAATGAAAAGTAGATAGGGCGCTATTGTGAATGTAGAGTGCTTATTTTGTCAATCGTACCACTTCTCCAATCAGATCCGGCGCATTGTCCCGAAACGCATTAAAATTGCGATCTCGAACGATTTCGAACTTTGAAACCAAGTTCAACAAAAATTTGAAGCCTTAAAAGGCCTTTAAAATTTTCGAACTGCAAATTAACAAGTCTTTCCTCGTTCGCCTCTTCAAGTAATTTGACTTTTTGAGGTACTGGATTGAGGTCGTGTATTGAAACCAATTCTAATGTAATTCTATTGAAGCAATAATCATTATTTCAAAGCCAACACTGAACACAGGATGGAATGCGTTTAAATATGGACGTATTTATCAAATATTCATACATTAATTCCCTAAATAAATTCCTTATTCATCACCAATAACCCGGCCCACCTGCGTTATATAGTGTTTGTTGCTCAACATTTTTCAAAGCATGTTCCTCACCTGGAAGCATTAAGTAGACCTACTATCATCCTCGTGTTTCTCAAATAGCTAAATATACAAAGAGGGAGGCTTCATATTTCCCCCATCTCGGTGCTAGACCCCCCTTATTCATCCTCAGCTCCAAACACATAAAACTTACAATGGGAACTCCTTCTGAAGAATATCAAGATTCCGGGAATCGCAAGCTTCAAGCATGTCATTCCTAGAAGCACAGCTGCAAAAAAGACGAGATAAAAATATGTACACATTTTGGTTGAATCACAAAACAGACTAAGAAAGTTCTCTTCTAACTGAGGTACCTCAAAGAAATTCTCAAATATTGCCATGCATTGTCTGCCTTCGGATTCATAGCAAGTGCCCGGACGTAGTAACATATGGAATCCACGTACATGCCCTAGGTGACAGAAATAGTGAAACCATTTCTTCATTCAAAAACTGCCCTTACAGTAACTCAACTGAATCCAATTTCCAATTTCCAATGTCCAATGTCTTGGTAATTTATCAAGCATTCAAATTTTGAAATTAGTATTGCTTTTATATATTGTTGTCCAAAAGATGCTATAAGAATCATGAGAGCCACAAAACTTGGGATAGGTTAGACCTATCTGCTTCCTGGTGCCGACTTTGGGCGTGACGGGGGAAGTGGTGGACCTCTATAAGCCAAATGACCCGCACACATGCTATACTATACTCAATAGGAGCTCCGTATCCAATGTCCTGCAGGGAGTTTTGCCGCCCGGGGGCCCAGGGGGTAGGAGGGGACGGGGATTACACATTACCAGTTACCTCCCTAAACCACCACTCCTGACTACCATATTACCAAATTGTCACTCACCCCCCCTATTTTGAAACAGAGGTTGCATTTTAATCCCTCGTTAAAATTTCAAAGTTAAGGAAGAAAAATAGTTGACTGGACTAATTGTACTTTGCATCTTCTTTACATATCCACAAGTGATGGGTTTTTAACAATCTAAATAAATAGCCACCACTCCACTTAGCTGCGGTCCTACAGTGTGAAGGACTTGATAATTTAGTTCGTGTAAAATAAATTTGATAAGTTTTTATGTTTATGGCCAGCTTGATATTTTGGAAAAAAAATACCCAAGTAATGAAAAAAGAAATTTAAACGATGGTAATATTTTTTTATCGGTAATCTAGGTGTTTTATTCATAAGAGTGGGCAAAGGCCCAAGTATACATGAAGTATACATGAGAAATACCTAACTAGAGTTTACAATTGATAGTAAAAAGTCATGGACATTTAGTCTGTTACAAACAATGGCCCGCACCCATGAGAACAATGTTTTAAAGAAAAGAACTTTCAGCTCCTCCATTGTCTTCTCACGGTTTTCGAAGCTTCTATTATTTATTTGCATTTCTGTTTTCCCAACCTAGCGCTACTTGCTATTATTTTTTTTTTTATTCACTAGAAAAACCTTGATTAATTATTGGCTGTTGATATTGCTAGTTTATAGACATGCATCATTTCATTTTTCTCTGAGTGGCTCTCAAACAAAATAACAACTCTGCTTAACCAGTAACACATTAAATAAAACAAAATAAAAACAAAGAACAAGAAAATAAAAAGAAAATCAGTTCTCATTTAAAAGAAGAAAAAAAGGGGGGCCAAAGATGACTTTTAGATGGAACAACCAAGTACAGAAACAAACCTGATTGGCATAACTGATACCCATATTTGCCCAAGCACGAACATAATTAGGTTTCAAATCTAGTGCCTGGAAACCAGAGGCAAAGTGGTTTTACAGTGATTAATAATAGTTTTCCAGAAAACAAACGAAGGAAATAAAATCACACAAGGAACTATATTAAGATAGACTGACCATGAATAAACAAAATAAAAAATGACATAAGGAAATATATTTATCAGTATGGTTGACATATAGGAGGGACAAGTATGAGAAAGTACAAAAGGAGCACTAAAATCTATAAACTGGTGACTGCAGATGGCCAGCAATGTGATAACATGGAATATGTTAAAAGTGGAAAAGTTCAATGAACAATTATTTTTTAAGTAATGAACAGAAAAATTTAAAAGAAGAAACTTCTTGTTCGAGACAGAATGAAACATAATAAAGTTTGAGGTGACAATTCTAGCGTGGGATTAATAAAAGTATCTTCTATACACCAATAGGTGCTTCCAGTAAGATTTAGATGGTAATATAGATGACAGTCAAGAAACGTTATCCAAAGCAAGGACTACAACATTCCTAGTGGTGTGTCATTCAACAAAAAGAACCCCCCTTCCCTAAACAATAAATAAATATATAAATCAACCCCTTGCAACTAAATCACCTGAACAACTACCTAAAGCCAAATGGTAGGACCCATGTCTAAATTACAAATTTCCTTCTCAGTATTATGTGGAAGGGAAAATTCAGGCACAAAGGGTTAAATACTAAATAGTCTCTGTAGTTTGCCTTGTGAACAGATCAGTCCCTATACTCTTAACCAATGATTGCATGCCAATGTCGTGTAAAAAGTTACAAAAAAAATTAATTAATTTAAAAAAAATCAATTGAAAGGGTGCAACCCCAGAGTAGCTTGAGTCACCACCCAGGTATAGAAAGGGTGCAACCTTGGCTCGCCTAGGCGTGACCCCATATCTCAGGTCACCACCCTGGCTCGCCTGGGTGGCAACTTAAGCATTGCCTAGGTTGCGTCCAAGCATCGCCAGGGTGGAGACCTAGGCAACTTAGTCTGGCAGTCGGCCGGTTTGGGTGGCAGCCCAGGCATTCTGCCTAGCTCACACACGTCCAGGTTAACTTTCTATATTCTATTTTTTTGTTTTTTTTAATTATTTTTGTTTCATAAGATGAGATTTTAAATTTTATACAGTGTCACTCCATCATTGGTGATGTCATGGCATATTTAACAAAGTAGTAATAAAGTAACAGAAGGATTAAACAATCAAAGTTGAAAGTATATGGAGTAGTGGAGTGGCCAATCTATCCAAAAGGCAAATCACAAGGACTATTTTAATATTTAACCCAAAAAAATCGATATTCTAATAGGTGTTAATGAAAAGATACAGGGCTAAATAGATGACTGTAAAGAATGCAGTATAAAACCAGTAGCTCAACACTCCAAGTGATGACCTTCCTTCTTACATATAGACATACTCCGCATTAAAGAACAAGAAATCCATCAAAATCTACATAAACCCAGCATACACAACTTCTAGACTGGAACTACCACATTGTAATCATAAGTTATTAAATAACAATGCATAAGCCTCAAGAAGTTCTTAGGCCTCAAGCCAATAAGAAATAGTCCAAATGGCACTTCCTTGCCCATATGAATGGGGTAGAGTCATAGCTGATTGGTTATACTTGACCATAAAGCTATCCTTAATTACTCAATTATATTTAATAATCAATTATTGCTTTATTTATTTATTTATAAGTACAAGATTTTATTCATAATGGCAAAAGTAGGCATAGCTGAAGTACACATGAATTATATACGAGGAAAGGGTAGAAGTAAAAGATTTTATTATTTATACAAAGCAAGGGTAGAAGTTCAAGATCAGTTGTTTTTCCTGCCCATCTTCTGAACGAATATGGAAGCAGCAATTTGAGACAGTAACCTGCTCCTGAAGTGGAGTAGCAACATAAAATTATAAAATAGATGACAACTCCGTGTCACAAACCCTAGAAGATTTCAACACAAGCAGAGAGATGTGTTTGGTGTTCTTGAAGAGATGGTATTTTATGGAAGGAGTAGGATTAATTCACTCAAAGTCATTGAGAAGACTCGAGAACATCTAGCTTCAAAAATCTTGGAAATTTCTACAGAGATAGTCAATTAATTGTGAGGCGTATTCTAGCCTGTCTTAATTGGCTCAGTGTCTGTCACTTGGGTCTAGATTCTCTGCCAACTGATTCACTAAGTGCCTAATTGGGGTTCAACGCATTAAGTGCCCATGTAACCAACCAATAGAGCAAAAATATTTCTGAAAAAAAGGCAATAGCTACAGACCACTGTGTACTTTTACTTCTATATCACATTCACACCTCATCGTCAACCAGACATCATGATTTCCACCAATAACTATTTGTGACAGCATAGAAATAGCCTAATTAAACCTCCTAATACACTACGGAACCTAAAAGAGGTTATCGATAGAGGATTAAGTTGATGGGTTAACAGCTTACAAAATACCTTTTGATAAGCCAATATTGCATCAGCACTCTGAACGCTATTTGCTTGTGTTGCACCAAGCTTGTTCCAAAGAGAGTAATCATGGGGCTTCAGTTTCAAAGCTGTCTGAAAAGATGCAATGGCTTTGTCATACTCTCTGGACAAATTGTATAAGACACCAAGAACTATGTGAACATCAGCATCATCTGGCGACATTTGAGCAGCTTCGTTGAACAATCTAGCAACCTGCAGGCCACAAAAACATCTCTGATGCACATATAAATGGATCATCTACGGCCACAGATGCTCATCATGTTCTAACACTATCAATACTACTGCAAAACCCTTTGTGATGGTCACCTAAATGCACTACTCCCTTATGGAACATACTTAAATTTTTCACCGGCTGGCTGGCTGCTGTTAAAACATCCCACCCACATAATTAAGCTGGTAGGTAAAGAGGCCTAAAAGCAGATAATCCCCTAACCAAGCTCAAACCTACAAATGCGGGATCATTTTTTAACACCGGCAACATCCAACACCATTGGAAAAGTGAGCCATGGAGCCACCAGTCACCATTGAACATTCTGAGTTTGCCAACACGAGACATGCTCCATCCCCGGCTTTCTCCCTAGATATTTGCATTAAGTTTTGTAATTACAAATAAACAACTAGATTTAAGTTTATATTATTCTTTTGTTTACTAAATTGGTCACTGAAGGGTACGTTTGGTTAAGAGAAATTTTGGGAATGTTTGAGATTTCTAAGAATTTGTATAAGATGTATTATTTATTTGGTTTTGTGAAAGTAGATAGGCAAATTTGTTTACCGACCAAATAGAAAAAGTAGATAGGAAAATTTGAAGATTTTTTTTTTTGAAATATGTTTTGTATTGAGATTTGTGAAAGTATATAGGTAGAGTTGAAAAGTTATTTGCATATAATTTTTTGGGTAGTTTCTGTTTTGGTTTTTGTATTTTTTACTTTTCACCGAAATCTAGATAAATGATTGAATAAAACATTGAAATAAGAAATTTATTTCAGATTGAAAGATGTTTGGATAGAAGTCGAAAAATATATTGAAAAACTTCGGGAAAAAGAATGGAAAACCAAGCATGGCCTAAATCTCTGCTAAATTGTAGTTTATCAGCTATAAATGTTCAGGGGAAAGGAGACTGGCATACATTGGACAGTTGGACTAGTAACAAATTAAAACATAAAAAGAAAGAAAAGAACAACAAGAATGAGTGTATGAATCATCATAAACTGGGATCAAAAGTCCAAACTCATTTGCACTCTTTTTTTAAAAGTAAGAAGATCTTTATTAATAAGTGCAAAGGTGCAACCTGTTGTACACATGTAAAAACATGCAATCATTTTATCATGCAAAAATTGATGCCAGTATCATTGCAATAAATATTTAAAATTTAACCAAGTCAGGAAAAGATAAAGAAAGTGAGATAAAGATATGCCCCTTTTGGTGAATTATTTTCCGAACTTAATAACAAAATAATAACTATAGGGTGAAAAGGTGGAGAGGTATTAGAGGTGTCAGACTCTTCATAAGAAAGGTTGTGTTTACGCAAAAAAATAAAAATAAAATGATTAACACAAAAAAAAAAACACAATGTTTGTAAACATGACAAGTGGATAAGGTTAGGATCTCCAAGAAATGACCAAGAGGCGAGACCAATGTGGCAAGAAGCAAGGCCGGTGTTGGAAAGACGACCTCTGGAAAGGCATCTAAACTGATTGACAATTAGTTCATGGCACAGATTGCACCCAGGACTAGGGGCCCAAGCTCTGATGCACATCGATGCCCACCTCCGCAGGGTGTAAGGTCCATAGAACCTTGAAGGAAGAAGCATCAAGCATTCGAGGAGGAAACTCAGTCCGTTTTTGTAAAGTGAGCATCCTTCAGCTGGCTACTCATGGCAAAGTACAAAGAATTTTGGTTTGGTGGGATGCTAAAGGTACTGCACTGGAGGTTCTTCTTCCAAATGTAACACCAACACAACAGTTGAAGGATGATTCGCATACAATAGGGGTCTATCAGTGCAAGAAGGCCTTCTAATGAAAAATCTAAGTTCTATAGTATCATCCTAAGACTTTTCCCATCTGAAAAGTTCCAAATTCCCCTGCAAAACAGGTTCTGAAGGGAACACGAGCGAGCATGTGCACACACACCCCAACAATAACAACACTTACATCAGCATAATACAAAGAATCGGACAGCTCTGGAGGGACAAGTGTCCCATACTTTGGGTGATGACGTAACCATCCATATAAATATTTCAATGCAGCTGCCTGCTCAAGTTCTGCATATTTCAAAACAGGTCATAAGTTTCTTGCTCTTCCATCATAAACTGTTAGTTTCCAGTACTTTTGTTCACGGCACCAAAAAGTACAGAACTCCTAACACGAAATATATGCCAAGAAAAAAGTGCAGCAAACAACCACTAACCATTTGTATGACTCACTCCAAGGGCAAGAAGCACTTCCAGATTTGTTGGATCTGCCTCCTGCGCCCGCATCATGGCTGCAATAGCCTGCATATATCAGAGTTTAGCTTTACACATTATTATGTGAGAATAGAAAGTAAATGATTAAATTTACATCTTCACTAAGCATAAAATTTAAGGACAATTAGTAGTTTAACTTGGCATTAGGTCTTGAGTTTGAACCCTAACTCTACACTTCACCCTATTTCTATTAAATATTCTACATGTTGCACCCACTTATCAAGGAATCTGGCCAACATGTCAAAAGAATAAGAATATAAATTAGGTGATTAAATTCATTAGTCCCGTTACTTTAAGCTTTTGGGACATTTAGCGATTTAACATATTCTACAAAGTAAAATCAACTAGACAGACTTGATAAACAACAAAGATTGTGCAGAGCATTAAATGCACAAGACTACTAAAATGAAACCAAATTAAGCCGCAAATCCTCGATCCATATCATTTCCGGCAACTAAATGTATTCAAAAGATGGTCATAAATCCTAGTTGATCAAGCATTCAGCTCAGTAAAAAATAAAACACAATTTTAACTTCATTAGAGAAAACAATGTCCTGAAGATCCAAGGAACATGGAAGTAATTGGACATGCATGCAACTTACATCAGACGGGAAAAAAGGGGCATCGAATACAATTCTAACCAAAAAGAAAAAATTGTCATCGATTATGGAAGTTCAGTCTGGAGTTATATGATGCCATGAAAGTAGCAATATTAGAAATGATACTATTGTATGGGAAGGATTTCAGGCATGTCAAAGTTACGACATGTGATATGGTATATGAACCTTCTTTATTAGTGCTGCTGTCCAATTTACTTATCTTTCTTTTTCTTCTCTCTGAATATTTTTTATACTTCTCTCCGATTTTTTTTTATGCCTATATTTTTTGTAATTTTATTTTATTTTTATTATAGTTATAACAATTCAATATTATGTTCAATTCAATAAGAAAATATTGTTGGATTAAATAGAAAATATTGAATAATTTTCTATTTTAATTTATAGTTTTTTACATTATGTTCTTTATTATTTATGCAATTCCAATTCAATACAAGCCACTCGTTATTTTATTTTATTTTTATTATAGTTATAACAATTCAATATTATGTTCAATTCAATAAGAAAATATTGTTGGATTAAATAGATAATATTGAATAATTTTCTATTTTAATTTATAGTTTTTTACATTATGTTCTTTTCTCAACATTCACATTCATATTGACAACAGGTATATCGAACAAATATTATAAATAAAAGAATTGCTCTGAGTGGCCATGTGGTAATGTCCTTTAAGAAGCTTGGATAACAGTATAATTGCTCAACAAGTGTTCAACTTTGTTGTACAGTCATACAAACATGCAGAAAAAATAGTAATTGTACACTTCAGCATGAAAAACGGAATAACCTGTTGATCATCATCATTCTCAGCATGCGCTATTCCCAGTAACCTCCAACCTTCAGCAATGTCAGGGTTTTTCAAGACTTCAGCCTCTAATGCAAGCACTGCTTCACTCAGAAGACCTTTGCGGAACAGCTCCTGACCTTCTTTTAAGGGATTGGGGTGACCAACGTAAGGATTCATATCGGAAAAGACATATAACCCCCTTGAAGTGTCCGACCGATTCTTGGCAGCCACTTGTTCATTTAGGTACCTATATTTTAGTGGCACATGTGGATTAATCCCATGACAAGGAGCTTATTTCTTAAAAGACTCATAATTTTGGCACCAATTAGATCATTTGCACCATTTTCAACTATACACCAAATATTATGAGAGAATTATGTGGAAAAGAATAAAAAATGAACAAGAAGCCATAAGGAGGAATTACACTCTGCATTCGCAAACTACCAACCCTTTTGCAATGAGCACCCTAAGCAACTAACAAGTTTCAACGTGCACTCCAATTAAAATTAACTGTTAAGATTATACCACATGGCCTATTTTTTATTCATCGTAACGGTCACATATTAACCAGAGGTGCAAGTTGAAATATATTGGTAGTTTAGGATGCACATTGAAATCTATTGATAGTTTAGGGTGCACATTACAACTTTCGTAGCATGGGGTGCACATTGCAAAACAGATGATAGTTAAGGGATGCATAATGTAATGTTACCTACGAATCAAATCGATAGGATTTTGTTATTTATAAAAAATAATAATAAAGAGTATACCTCAACTCAACCTGATAGTATAAAAGCAAGCACCACAACAAGATTCATATAACAGGAAAACCAAAAATATTTATTGGGCATGCATATACATGTATCTTTCCCTTCTTAACAAAAGCAACTAATAATAATTGGGCCAGGGAGAACCTACTATAAAAGGGTGCTGCCACTCAGCCCCATGAGTTTGCCCCCTCAAACTTACCACCAGTGCAAATTGTACTTTTTTTTTTCTTTCTTTTTCTTTCAAACATATTTTAAACATCTTTAAACATTTTTTAAAAATACAACACTTCACTAATAGTCACTTCCTTAACCATTAAGAAAAAATAAAAAATAAAATAAAATACCCAAACAGTAACTTGGAGGGGGCAAACTCATGAGGCCAAGTATCATTTTCCACTATAAAAACCTTACAAAATTGTCACAAAACCACCCAATTAACAATGCTAGTTCAAAAGTGTTCTCCCCAAGTACAAAGATGAGCATTTGACGATTGTTCAATAGTACTATATCTTCTAGAAGGTCAACTGACTTACTCATCATATGCATTCGCCCAATTATCAGCAGAATCCTCTTCCAAAGCCCCTTCACCAACTTGACGCCCAAACTCTTCTGCCCAGTCCTGAACGTGCAGCTTAGAGAATTCATTGACCCACTGATCATCAACGGGCCCATGTTGCTCTTGTTCAGTTGTAAACTCATTCACCCATTGATCAGAACCATGAGAAAGCTGAAAAACACTAGAATCAAGACAACAGAGATGGGAGGAAAACTCAACCCTTACAGAATTATGTGATGCACATATTTTAGACATCAAAGTGAACAAAGCCAATGCCTTATTTGTATGCACCCCTAATATAGGTAGTATCTTTTAGGGCGCACACAAATAAATTGTACACGTGTCCTTAAACCATTGTCCTTATTTCTAATTTGCCATCATCCAAATTAACCCCTAGAACAAAAGTCAAAGTTTAATTTTCCAATGGTGCCTTCGATTTTATTATTGGTTACATGTCCCCCATCTGCCTTTTTCCAAAAAAAAAAAAAAAGACTTAACTCTAATGGTGATTTCATAAAGGACGGGTCGAATGCATCTAATGCACTTCTTAAAATTCAAATCATCTTAAAGTGAACTATAATCTAGGGATTTCTTTCTACCACTTAAAAAATAAGAAAACGAGGTTGAGGTAGAGCTTCATTAAGTATGAAAACACTTGCCTGTCTCTGTGCATCAGAACATGATTGGTACAAATATCATTGACTCTGATATTCTAGAATATGACTGTAATATATATTTTTGTTTTCACTATATGTTGATTTCTCAATGTTTGCTGGATCAGTTTTACGCACAACATATATTGATTGCCTTTGTATGACCTTCTAATTTTATATGTCATGTAACCTATCAAAAAAATTTATGTCATGTCATAGCTTCTTTCTCAAAGCTAAGTAATAAAACCTATCCAAAATACCTGCTATTATAAGTTTAAGCATTAAAAAGTTGTATCATTTGAAATCCTATGACTGATATGTAAAACTTTAAAACACAGAGCTTGTTTGCGTATAAATTTTTATCTGTTTGTTGCTATATATGTGCATGTTTATATGCATACATGTGTAGTTGTATGCTTATACGGACACTTACACATTGGGAAATGCATACATACATATACAAAGAAATGCACAGCAATGCTTTAATATATTGGATGACTGCTAGCCAAACATATACTTGAATAATTACATACAAATTCATCAGCCCAAGCAGAACTCCTGTTATACTGTTGTCCATATTCTGCTGCCCAATCCCCAGATGCCGGTAATGCAGTTTCCTTGACTTGATTATCATCAATAATAAGTTCACCACGACTCATCTTTGACAAAAACTGAAGAAATTTTGAGTTCTGCATGCCACAAATTGCTGTACAACATTAAATATTGCAAGAAAACAAAGCCAAAAAGTACCAAAAAAGATCAATGAAAATTGAGCCATTTAATGGAAACAAAGAAAAAAAATTATATGTTCACAAAACTTTTTTTTTATCGATAAACAAAAATTTTATTGATCATGAAATAGACAAAAGCCTGAGCATACAGGACATATACAAGAGTGTCGCCTATGAGTAAACTGCAGCAAAATTAACACTTAGGCCCCATTTGGATTCAGAGATGAGTTGAGATGGTTTTAGATGAGTTGAATAAAATATTGTTATAATATTATTTTTAATATTATTATTGTTTTTGGAATTTGAAAAAATTGAATGGTTTATTATATTTTGTGTGGGAATTTGAGAAAGTTGTAATGATGAGATGAGTTGAGGTGAGTTGAGAATCCAAACAAGGGCTTAATTTTTTTTTAATTATTGGCACCAGGTGTCCAAGAACAAAATCTCAACTAATCCCTAGGGTGTACAAGCCCTCAGCAAGGAGTTTCCAACAAGTGCACCTCGAGTAATTCAAGGGAAAGTTCCCCTAGTCCGATGGTCCCTAGAAATTGTTTGCACTCAAGAGGATTTAAACCTGAGACCTGGAGGGAGCATACCACCAAGACCAAGGCCTTTAACGCTTAAAATGGTCCAGAAAAGATGAGTTCTAAAGATGATTTAATCCTTTTCATTCCAAGAACAGTTTTATAGATATTGGTACCATCCTAAGTGCAACAGCCAAATAGCTATAAGAGTTTTTGAATGGTTCCTTAAAGATGTTTTCAGCATGATGCTTAAAAGATGCTCACGATAGGTGTTCCTATTCCTAATTAGGTGTTCCTCTTGTATACTTCTCGTGTACTCTTGCTATGCCTTCTGAGTTTTTTTTTTTCTTTTTCAAATAAAATCTTCCATTACCAATAAAAAAGGTCAATATAAAGCTTGTTTATGTCAAACATAAACATTAATTCACATGCAAATACCAAGTCAAGAATGTATGAGAAACATTAATTTAATGAGAGCATAAGAACCTGAAATTTAGGGTCATCATTTTGGGCTAATGTATTTGCAAGCATGCGGGTCTGCTCCATGGCAGCAAAGTTTGAGATATTTGCACCTCTCATGTGATCTACCGATGTCAACTGAGATTGTACCGGTAATTAAAAAAAGAGATATCAATAAAATGTCTCATGATACATGTAGTGAAGTAAAAAGACCTTGTTTTTGTCATGATCTCAATTTAAAAATTGTACGAGTTTATGCCCTATGATAAATACAGTAAGTACAAAAGAAGTTGTGCGGAAATGCATTCCTTAGGTACCAAGTGTAAATATAAAATACTTTCTTACCTGCTCGAATTCAGAGGCCCAACCAATCGCACCATGTTGTTGTTCAAAAGAGTGAGCCCAAGCATCGGCATCGCCATGTTCCATTCTCTGTTGGTTAAATTCAGCTACCCATTCATCTGTAGTATGAGCACCATGTTTCAGGCTATCTTGGGACTCATTCCAGTAATCCTCTAGTTCCCTAAATCTCCCAGGCAGAGGCCCCTTAGCTCGAACGTCACCATCAATATCCAAAGAACATAAAAGAGCATTAACCTGGAAAAATAAAAATAAAAACTAGTTTAGATTATACGTTTTAAGTGATTGAGCAGGAAAAATTCAAGTATATGTTCCTTATGTACATCACATAATGAGAACAATTAGAATAAGGACCAGGGCCAAGACATATTTGCTTCTAAATCCTTTGAAACAACATAAATAATGATGATAAAAAGATTTTTTTTGTTTTAAAACAAAAGAACTCATTCCACTCCACTAGGACCAATCAAACTTTAAACAGAAAATTATGAAAGAAACCAAATGGCTAAACGTTAATGTAAACACGATAAATGAGGGCAGCAATCCCAAATAGTTAGATACTATAAAACTAAGCTAATTGGAACTTTGCTCAGTCCATGAAAGACCAATTCAAAGTAGGGATGAAGAAAATCACTGAGAAAATTCTGAAACACGTAATAGAATGAGGTAAATCAAGAAACATTCCAGACCTGTGCATTTATGAAGTCTTCACTTTTATCAGCAAAAAAGTGTCGGGCCATTATGCTGCTACGGTCGCGTATGCATTGCTTGTCACCTTCAGACAAACCTAATATTGGGAGTGGAATAGGGCGAAACGGAACTCCACCACGGCTACTATCAACGAAGGAATGCAAGAAGCTGGACAACACTCTCTGTGGTGGCCCTGCAGGTCAGGGGGGGGTAAAAAATATTGACAAAAATAGTAAGAAAATTTTCCTCTGCTTACAAGAGAGAGCATCCATAAACCCACCAACAATAACAAATTCTCCAACACCCCCCCCCCCCCTTTCTCTTTCATATTCAACTCAGTTAGACCTGAATCTCAAATTGTTCAGGTCAGCAACATGAATCCTTCTTAGAACTACAGTGGTGTCTTTCTTTTTTTGTTCTAATAGGGAGTATTCTATTGTCCTGACCAACTTAACCCTAAGTTGTTTTTCCCACAAGGAGTACTCCCCTATTGAAAAAAAAAAAAAACTAATCCTTATTCATCAATGTTCTACACCTATCACGTCTCAAAAACCATCTTCAATTTCTTACTTCCCAATGTAAACACAACTCTTTTCGCTTCCAATACAAGCCACATCAACTAACTAGCACCTCAAGAACAGTCTATCAAAACCACAAGAGCTTTTAAACACAGCATTACTGTAGTCATGCACCCTTTCAAAGGTCCATTCCTTTAAGGTTCTCCAAGCCCCAAGGGCCTTTATTTTAGCTTTTCTAATTCGACTTGTGTAAAATTCACATCCAAGAAAAGCTCAGAAATCAAATAAGCTCAGACGTTACCATCCAAAATTGGTTGCTGAGGCTGAGTGAGAGATGCCCTATCATATATGCGGTCAAGCTCAGGGATGAGGGTTTGACTTCCCCTACCCTGAGGCGGAAGCGGAGCCTGAGAACGCTGTATATCATCCCACGCAGCTGAAAGTTCACCCTGCCCTGCAGAGCGGAAGCCGCGAAGAAAGTCTGAGCCCTGACCACATAAAAACAATTATGATAAAAGGTCCAAGTTATTCATGATAAAAAGAAATCCAAGTTATCCAGCGAGACAAGTAACAAAACAATAGAGAAGACGACCATTATGAAAAATAAAATAAAATAAAATAAGAAAAAGAAAAAACCTGGTCGTTGGATTCCACAAATGACCGATCAAGAGCTCCTAAATGATCATCGGTATCTGCGAAGAAATGCCTCTCGGAACTTGTGGGTACAGACGTAGGAATCTCCTTTATCTTTTCCTGTAAAGAGACAAAAAACAGTCCAATTCTCGATTAAATTAAAACTACGATAGTTTGTCAAATTTTACATCAGAAACCCAAATCCAGTAATTGTTGAACGTGAAAAACTGTGAAAAAATCAAGGAAATAGAGAACACATCTACCTTAGAAGAAGATCCAATAAGAGCGTTGGCCAGAGCACCGAGAGGATTGGACGAAGAAGAAGAGCCGGGTACCGCACAAGCAGCTCCACCGGTAACAAGCTCACGCATCGCCATAATACTCTCTCTCTCTCTCTCTCTGTGTCTAAATTGTCGACTAAATTCTTGTTAGAGTTGGAGGCCTGTTCGATCTTTCTCTCGCTTTGTGGCGGTGCTGCTTTCTGGCTTTGCCTTCTCTCTGTAAAAAGCTGTGTACTTCATTCGTTCCGCGGTTCTACAAATTCTTCTCTCTCGCTCTCTCTCTCTCTCTCATTTTCAGCGATATTAACTTCATATTAAATTTTCTATTGAATTCATCAAAATAATAATATAATATTATTTTTTTAATAAAAATATTTTTATTTTTTTTCATTTTTTACAATTACATTAATCATATGTTAATTAATAATTTAATTTGATTCTTACATTATTATTACAAAACGGTTGGAGATTAAACGTAAATAAAAAAAACTTTTGTAGATTAAAAATGAATAAAAAATAGATTTGATGAGTGAATAGTAACCCTTCAAATTTGAAGAAACCTATCCATTTACTGTAGCTCAAAGTTTCACACTTATATCTTTGACTAATCCAATGCAACCTTATTTTGATGAAATTCATCAAATTTTATATTTGGCTAGGCTTTTGATGAACCCAATGACAATGCTCTTAGAGCCTTTGGATAGATAGAATGATAGTAAAATGGTTTGAGTTAACATTTTTTTATTAGATTTTAGAAAATAAATGAGAAAAAATTAAATAAAAATATTATAAAATTTAAAAATTATTTTAATATTTTTTTAAATTTTGAAAAAATACTATTATTTCTTGTATTTTGTTTAACAGTTTGAAATATCGTAATGATTCGATTTTAATTAGATGAAAAAGTTAAAATTTGAAATTGAAAGTATTTTGTGTTTCAGTAATGTTTGAGAAAGAAATACGGGTGGGGTGCGGGGCAGGACCCCACTGGGGTCAGCTTGACCCCGCCCCCGCCCCCGCTAGTGGTCTACCATGCGGGGTGGGGTTGACGGAGGCGAGGTAGAGGGGGATGGGCCCCCACTGCCCACCCCTAGGGTCGGGCTCCAAAACACCCCGGCCACTTGAGCTTAAATGTACACTGGGTGCATACTCATACACAGAGTGCAGGCACTGCCATGCACAGTGCACAATGGGTGCACGTCACCGTGCACCAGGAGCTTCGCGCACCCCGCCGCGATTTTTGTCTCCACGACGCCAGACTCCGGCCATGGAGGCCATGATCATGTCGGCCCATGGGTGCACATCCCCGTGCACCCAAGAATCCTTTGGCCCACCATGAGAGTCGCCTGCGTTTTCTGCCGTTGCCACAGAGTTCCCTGCGAGGAAGATCACGCACGCCATGTGCGGTGGGCAACGGGTGCATGCTTGTTAGGCCCCCACGTCGAGTTGGCCCTAGAGGAGCCGCCCATGCCTTAGCCATGGTGGAGACAAGCACCTTGGCTAGCCTACAACCATGCCTTGGCCCGTGGGATGACACGCACGGGGCGCCCAGCATGCATGCATGCCTTGGCCCGCGCGATGGCACCCCCGGGGCGCCCAGCATGCAGGCTAGCGAGGCGAGCGAGGTTAGCAGGCGCACGGCAGCATGCGCAGGACAGACCCGCGCGTACGTGCGCGCAGCGCAAGCCAGCGCGCGCATGCGCGCAGCACAGACCCGCGCGCACAGGCGCGCAGCGCAAGCCAGCGCGCGCAGGCGCGCAGCACAGGCCCGCGCGCGCATGCGCGCTGCATCAGGCGCCCCAACGGGCCGCACATCCACTTGACCCTGGGCCCTGCAGCACGCCCACGCCCATCCTGCAGAGCACCAGCGAGGTTAGTGGCACGCCCCATGGCGTGCCATCCAGCGCGCGGCTCCAGCCCGTGCCATGCAGCCAACGTCCAAGCCACCTACTTGGACCATGCCGAACCAACACTTAGCCATGGGCCATCCAACCAACATGCAACCACTTAGCCCACCATGGGCCCGAGCATGCCACACCATGGTTCGGTCCATGGCTCTATCTTATTGCTTTATTTAATTAATCTTTTAATTATTTGTTATTTACTTTGAAGGGACCATTTTAGGGTTTCCAAGTTGTAACCTATAAATAGGAACCTTAGTCATTGCTTGAGGATCTTTTGGCAAATTCCCTTGTGGGTAGACTTTGTTCTTGAGATCACATTTCGTTGCTAGAGCACTTGGGCTCTTTGGGTGCAATCCGTGAATCCCATTGAGAGGATCACACCTTGCAATCCGTGAATAGGTGTGATTCATTTATCTTTCTTGTTTCACAACTTGGTGCAATTCGTGAACCCAAGTTGTGGTTTTAATCTTTTGATTCAAGTTTATCAATAAAGAGGTTTATTTCATCTATGTGCAATTCGTGAATCATAGTTGAATTGAATATCTTTGTCCTTTTGGTTTGTGATAATTTTATCATTTGATCATCTTGTTCATCACGTGTTCATCTTGTTCATCATTTGTTCATTGGTGAACTCTCATCCATTTCATTCATCCAATCCGAATTCACCCCAATTCCGACCATCACAAGTGTTAGTCAACTTTCCATAGTTGAGTGAACCCTTGTGACTTAGCCGAAACTTTCCATAAGCCATCAAGGTAAATTCGGCAATCACTTGCCTAATTTACTTGACCTAGCCGCCACCCATACTTTCCATAGTTAGAGTTCCTATAATTTAGGAACCCTAATTGACCTCTTCCTTCCCTATTCGGTTATTCCTTGATTCCCTCCAAATCCCTTAACTTTAGGAAACCCTCCTCAAGTCAAACCCCTAGCCGTCCAACTCACTCTTCCATGTTCAAACCCTAGCCGCCCAACATACTTTCCAAACCCTAGACACCAACCCAAGTAGGCGCAAACCCTAGCACCCACTAGTGCCGTGCGCCCCATCCAGTCCTAGCCACTCACCACCTAAAGCCATTCCATTCATACCATCATCTCCATCGCCTAAACACCTAACCTCACCATATCATAACTCCCTTTGGTCATATTGACCAACCTTGGACGTGGACCAAGCAAGAGAAGAACCAAGACTCGGTCACTGTGAGGCAAGCTTTGGAATAGCAAGGCAAGTGTTTAGGGACTTGACCGGGGTCCCTAACATTTATGGTGCTTTCATTGAGAGGTATCTTGTTTGGTTAAGCTTGAGAAGTGCTCACTTCTCTAAAGAGGTAAACAACGCGTTAACTTGAATCTTTGTGAATTTGTTGGGGGAGACCCTCGTTGGATCCCATATATATTGTATTGTTTGTGAACTTGAAGTTTGGGGGTTGAGGTAGAGGACGGAGTAGAGTTCTTGAAGGGATCGACCACCCTTGAAGGTGGAGGATCCAAGGTTGGACCGAGTGTGTGCAAGAGGGGTTGCCCATCTTTGAAGGTGGACAACTCAAGGTTGGACTTGGTGGAATCATCTTGCCGACCAAGAAAAGTGCACAAGTCATCCAAGCTACATCAACCCGAGTTGTCAGTTTGCAAGCACCTTCAAGAGATTAGTTTGCAAGCAACATGGCCGCAAGTCATCAAGAGACCGAGGAGCTCAATAGTTCCAACCGGGAGCGAATTGAGAAGCTTGAAGATCAAAGTACAAGAATATTGGACTTCTTGAGTGAGCTCAAGGCCGATATGGCGGAACTTAAGGTGGCCGTGAATGTCACCTCCCGTGACACGGAGGAACAAAAAAGAACCATAGATGTTTTGAGAAGAGAGACGCATGAGAATGTGGAAAGGATAGAACGAAGAGTGGTTGAAGGACAAGCTCCACGACGAGAGATGAATGGACAAGGGCATGATGCTTTTGTAGATGGAGTAGAGACAAGTGTGACCGAATCCATGCATGATTCTATGCATGAACTACCACCGGTAGAGGTGAAAAGAGGAGGTCGGATAGAGCGTGGAAACGTGGCCGTTGAGAGATGGATTCACGGTGGAAGCCACCGTGGGAGTCCAAGCTTGAGGGGAAGACCACAAGATGTGAGGTATGAACTACCTCGACATGAAGAGGGCCATGAGGCCGAGCAAGAGTATGAAGAAGAGAGGCCATTTGGCCACAACTACCGTGAGAATAGAAGACATGATCACTATGCAAGACATGGAAGCCGACAAGGGAGAAGGTTCGGTGATGATTTCCATGATGGGAGAAGGGGAAACCGGGACAATGACCGGGGACCCAAGAGGCCAAAAGTGGACTTCCCTAAGTTCAATGGAGGGGACCCCTACGAATGGCTTGACAAAGTTGATCACTATTTCCACACCTACGAAGTTCCAAGGAGAGAGAGAGTCTCCACGGCTTGCTTTTATTTGGAAGGCAAGGCTAGTAAGTGGTGGAGGTGGATTAGGGATCAATATGAGAGAGATGAGAAAAGATTGGGATGGACCATGTTTGAGAAGGAGTTCTTGTTGCAATTTGGCCCATCACCCACAATTAACCATCATGGTCAATTGGCTAAATTGAAACAAGAAGGAAAGGTTCATCAATACATAGAAGAATTTCGGCAGCTTCAAACACTAGTGAGGGGATGGTCCGAGGAGGCACTCATTGGTACATTTGTTGATGGTTTGAAACCTTGGCTAGCCAAGGAGATAAAATTGAAGCAACCAACACGGATCCAAGAAGTAATGAGGATGGCCGAAATCATTGAAGAGAGTGGAAATATGGAGAGAAGATTCTCCAAGGATGTGGGGAGCAAAGCCTCAAAAACTTTGCAAACCAAGGCACCTTGGAAACCGAAGGGGGAGATAGAGTTTTCAAAACCTAAGCCCTATGAGGTTAAGAAGCTCTCTAGAGAAGAAGTCCAAGAAAGGATCAAGAAGGGGCTTTGCTTCAAATGTGGTGACAAGTGGAGCAAAGAGCACAAGTGTAAGGCCGGCCAAGCGTATGTGTTGCTTGGGGAGGAATCAAATGAAGAAAGAGATGAAGATAGCAATGATGAGACATCTAGTGAGGAAACGGATCATGAAGAGGCCAACTCTAATGAACCAATAGAGGAGGCCGAATTGTCCTTGAATGCTATCTCGGGTATTCCTAGACCTACATCCATGAAAGTAATGGCATGGGTGGGGAAATTTGAAGTCACTCTTTTGGTGGATAGTGGATCCACTCACAACTTTGTTAATGCCAATATTGTGAATAAGATTGGATTGAAGCCGTGTGCCATTGAACCCTTTGAAGTGAAAGTTGCTAATGGGAACAAGCTTCGATGTGAAGCTCTTGTAAAGGAAGTAAGGATGAATGTGCAAGGGGTGAGAATAGTGGCCGATCTCCATGTTCTAGCACTTGTTGGCCTTGATGTAGTGATCGGCAATGCATGGCTCAAAGGACTTGGAAGGGTCATTCATGATTACCACAACATGACCATGGAATTCAAGTTGGGATCCAAGAAAAGAGTATGGAAGGCCTTGACCACGAAGGAAGTGAAGGCATGTGAGGCTATCATGTTCGAGAAGTTGTGCAAAGGAGGGGCATATTGCTTTGCTATTGTAATGGCCAAGGATGAGTCCTTGTGCAATGTGGAAAAGAGTGAAAAGGAAGGCAACAAAGATGAGTTAGAGGGGCTGCCCGTGGAAGTGAGAGAAGTATTAGAAGGCCATCGGGGCGTTCTAGAGGTGCCCTCCACATTGCCCCCATCTAGACCTTTTGATCACCGAATTGTGTTGGTAGATGAAACCAAACCGGTGAATGTACCACCCTATCGGTATGCCCATTTCCAAAAAGGGGAGATTGAGAGACAAGTGGATGACATGTTGAAGAATGGGTTGATAAGACCAAGCACTAGTCCATTTTCTTCTCCCGTGCTCTTAGTGAGGAAGAAAGATGGGACATGGAGGTTTTGTACCGACTATAGGGCTTTGAATGAGGCCACGGTGAAGGATAGATTTCCTATTCCAACCGTGGATGAGATGATTGATGAGTTGCATGGGGCAACCGTGTTCTCCAAATTGGACTTGAGGGCGGGATATCACCAAGTGAGGATGAAAAGTGAAGACATTCACAAGACGGCCTTTAGAACACACTCCGGGCATTTTGAGTACCTTGTGATGCCTTTTGGATTGTGTAATGCTCCTTCCACCTTTCAAGCCGCCATGAACACCATTTTCAAACCACTCTTGAGAAAGTTTGTGCTAGTGTTTTTTGATGACATCTTGGTTTACTCTAAGACCAAGGAAGAGCACAAGGGCCATTTGAGAATAGTGATGAAAATTCTAGAGGAGCACCACTTCTTCATTAAGGCTTCCAAATGTGCCTTTATGGAGAAGGAGCTTGAGTATCTTGGCCACTACATTTCGGGTGAAGGAGTCAAAGTGGACCAAAGAAAAATTGAGGCCATGGTTGATTGGCCTCTACCTAGTGACATTTCGGCATTAAGGGGATTCTTGGGGCTAACCGGCTACTATAGGCGGTTTGTGAAGAATTATGGGCTTATTGCGAAGCCACTTACATCCTTATTAAAGAAGGACAATTTCACATGGACTCAAGAAGCAAGAGATGCTTTTGAGGAGCTAAAGAAGGCTATGACCACCACCCCCGTGCTAGCATTACCCAACTTTGAGAAACCGTTTGAAGTATACACCGATGCAAGTGGGGAGGGCATAGGGGCTGTTTTGGCTCAAGAAAGAAGACCGATAGCCTTCATTTCCAAGGCACTTGGACCCATGAAGAAAGCATGGAGCACATATGCTAGGGAGATGCTTGCGGTGGTACATGCCGTGAAGGTGTGGAGACCCTATTTGTTGGGTAGAAGGTTCACCATTATCACGGATCAACAAGCCTTGAAGCATTTGCTTCAACAAAAGATAGTGACGCCCGAGCAACAAAAGTTCCTAGTGAAGCTACTCGGGTTCGAGTATGACATTGTTTACCAACCGGGTAAGGAGAACAAGGTGGCGGATGCCTTAAGTAGGAAAGAGGGAAGTTCTCTTTTGTGGTTGGTACATGAAGAAGAAGAGCCATCCATGTTGGCTTTGAGTGGAGCCGAATGGCAAGTATGGGACAAGATTCGGGAAGCCACAAGAATTGATGCAAGGGCCATTGAAATAGTAGAACTCCTAGAAGCCGAAAGTGATGGAGTTGTGGGGTTCAAAGTGAATGATGGGTTGATTTACTACAAGGGGCATGTGTATGTGCCGAATGTCCCTAACTTGAGGAAGGAGATCCTTGATCATTTCCACAATAGCAAAGAGGGAGGTCATTCGGGTTGGCTAAGAACCTACATTAGGATCAAGCATTTCTTCTATTGGGAGGGGATTAAAAAGGAAGTGAAGAGACTTGTGGCGGAATGTGATGTATGTCAAAAAACCAAGTATGAGACAAAGGCCCCATCCGGGTTATTACAACCATTACCTATTCCCAAGTTAATTTGGGAAGATTTGAGCATGGATTTTGTGGAGGGGCTACCCCTTAGTGGAGATTATGAGGTAATACTTGTGGTGGTGGATAGATTGAGCAAGTATGGGCATTTCATTCCCCTCACCCATCCTTACACGGCCAAGAGTGTGGCCAAGGCATTTGTTGAAAATGTGGTCAAGCTCCATGGGTTCCCAAAGAGCATACTCACGGATCGTGATAGAGTATTCATGAGCTCTTTTTGGAAAGAGTTGTTTGAGCTTCAAGGAAGCAAGTTGAAGGCAAGCTCATCGTATCATCCTCAAACCGATGGTCAAACCGAAGTGGTGAATAGAACACTAGAGCAATACTTGAGATGTTTTTGCCATGAAGAACAAAAAAAGTGGGGAAGTTACTTGCCTTGGGCGGAGTATTGGTACAACACTTCTTTCCATGCTTCCATACAAAAGAGTCCATTTGAGGTGGTCTATGGGAGGACACCCCCCACATTGGTGAACTATGAGAGGGGCACGGCCAAGAATGAGGAGGTGGAGCAAGAACTCATCACTAGAGACGAGGTCTTAGCCAAGGTGAAGAAAGAACTTGCTAAGGCCCAACAAAGGATGAAGAAGTATTATGATGAAGGGAGAAGGATGGTTACCTTTGAAATAGGGGACTATGTTTACTTGAAGTTGCAACCGTTTGGCCAAAAGACCTTGAGAAAAAAACTTAACTTGAAATTGGCAAAGAGGTATTATGGCCCCTTTAAGGTACTTGAAAGGTTGGGAGAAGTGGCTTATAGGTTGGAACTTCCCCCAACCTCCAAACTACATCCGGTTTTCCATGTCACCGTGCTCAAAAGAAGAATTGGGGACCCTAGTCTAATTGTGGATGAGCTACCTAAGTTTGATGAGGAAGGGCGAATGCTTTTACAACCAAAGGAAGCTCTCAATTATAGGGTGGTTCCAAGAGGAACCATGAGAAAAAGTGTATGGCAAGTTTTGATAAAGTGGGGTAAAGCCCCAAAGGAGGAGGCTACTTGGGAGGACTACGATGATATAAGGGCAAGATTCCCTCAATTTATCCTTGAGGGCAAGGATAGTCTTAAAGAGAGGGGGATTGTTAGGCCCCCACGTCGAGTTGGCCCTAGAGGAGCCGCCCATGCCTTAGCCATGGTGGAGACAAGCACCTTGGCTAGCCTACAACCATGCCTTGGCCCGTGGGATGACACGCACGGGGCGCCCAGCATGCATGCATGCCTTGGCCCGCGCGATGGCACCCCCGGGGCGCCCAGCATGCAGGCTAGCGAGGCGAGCGAGGTTAGCAGGCGCACGGCAGCATGCGCAGGACAGACCCGCGCGTACGTGCGCGCAGCGCAAGCCAGCGCGCGCATGCGCGCAGCACAGACCCGCGCGCACAGGCGCGCAGCGCAAGCCAGCGCGCGCAGGCGCGCAGCACAGGCCCGCGCGCGCATGCGCGCTGCATCAGGCGCCCCAACGGGCCGCACGCCCAGACGCTTTGCGGTGCGCAGGCCCGCGCGCACATCAGTGGGCCGCATGGCCCTGCGAGCGCCCGCGCGCCGCACAGGCAAGCCAGCCCGCGCGCGCATGCGCACGCCCAAAGTGACCATGCCGCACACCCGCATGGCCTTGCCGCACATCCACTTGACCCTGGGCCCTGCAGCACGCCCACGCCCATCCTGCAGAGCACCAGCGAGGTTAGTGGCACGCCCCATGGCGTGCCATCCAGCGCGCGGCTCCAGCCCGTGCCATGCAGCCAACGTCCAAGCCACCTACTTGGACCATGCCGAACCAACACTTAGCCATGGGCCATCCAACCAACATGCAACCACTTAGCCCACCATGGGCCCGAGCATGCCACACCATGGTTCGGTCCATGGCTCTATCTTATTGCTTTATTTAATTAATCTTTTAATTATTTGTTATTTACTTTGAAGGGACCATTTTAGGGTTTCCAAGTTGTAACCTATAAATAGGAACCTTAGTCATTGCTTGAGGATCTTTTGGCAAATTCCCTTGTGGGTAGACTTTGTTCTTGAGATCACATTTCGGTGCTAGAGCACTTGGGCTCTTTGGGTGCAATCCGTGAATCCCATTGAGAGGATCACACCTTGCAATCCGTGAATAGGTGTGATTCATTTATCTTTCTTGTTTCACAACTTGGTGCAATTCGTGAACCCAAGTTGTGGTTTTAATCTTTTGATTCAAGTTTATCAATAAAGAGGTTTATTTCATCTATGTGCAATTCGTGAATCATAGTTGAATTGAATATCTTTGTCCTTTTGGTTTGTGATAATTTTATCATTTGATCATCTTGTTCATCACGTGTTCATCTTGTTCATCATTTGTTCATTGGTGAACTCTCATCCATTTCATTCATCCAATCCGAATTCACCCCAATTCCGACCATCACAAGTGTTAGTCAACTTTCCATAGTTGAGTGAACCCTTGTGACTTAGCCGAAACTTTCCATAAGCCATCAAGGTAAATTCGGCAATCACTTGCCTAATTTACTTGACCTAGCCGCCACCCATACTTTCCATAGTTAGAGTTCCTATAATTTAGGAACCCTAATTGACCTCTTCCTTCCCTATTCGGTTATTCCTTGATTCCCTCCAAATCCCTTAACTTTAGGAAACCCTCCTCAAGTCAAACCCCTAGCCGTCCAACTCACTCTTCCATGTTCAAACCCTAGCCGCCCAACATACTTTCCAAACCCTAGACACCAACCCAAGTAGGCGCAAACCCTAGCACCCACTAGTGCCGTGCGCCCCATCCAGTCCTAGCCACTCACCACCTAAAGCCATTCCATTCATACCATCATCTCCATCGCCTAAACACCTAACCTCACCATATCATAACTCCCTTTGGTCATATTGACCAACCTTGGACGTGGACCAAGCAAGAGAAGAACCAAGACTCGGTCACTGTGAGGCAAGCTTTGGAATAGCAAGGCAAGTGTTTAGGGACTTGACCGGGGTCCCTAACAATGCTCTCCCGTGCGCCCTAAAGCGAGCCCACCTCCCATGGCTCAAACAAGCCAGCAGGCAGCTGTCCGCCACCACCAGGTGTACCATTGGCAAAGTTTTTCCCGGTCTGAGTGCCTCCGACACACCTCGGCGCAAGACGGGCAGCAGTGGCCTTTGGTTGTACACTCCGTGCACGTAGCGAGCTCACGGCAGACCACCGTGAGCCTCTTAATCCCACCAGCGGTCACCACTTGGACCGCCGACATCCTTTGTCGTCTGAAGGGTGGTCCCTGATCCCCACGGCTGACCTCGATGGCTTGAAGGCACACGCCCAGTGCACAGAATGTGCACTGGACTCCTCAACTAGCTCACAGTCGAGGTTTCCTCGCCCACTGGAGGATCACTACTCGTCGGCAGTGGCTCCTCAAACATCTTCCTCAGCTAGACATGCTCCAACTCAAACATCTTCCTCGGCCAGACAAGCTCCAACTCATCTACTAGTGGCTCCTAAAACATCTTCATCGGCCAGACAAGCTCCAACTCATCACCCAGTACACTACTCGGCCATAAACCTCCACTCCATGGCCACAACATCGGCACATGACTCCAAGGCCATGGCCCACCCCTAAGGCATGTTACATGGCCCATGCAACGTGCTCACTGGCCGTGTTCGCTAGGCCACCACATGCACAACTCCAGACACCTCGCGTGTTACATGCATGCACCACCGGTACCCTGCATGTTGCGTGCGCACCTTGGACAGTTGCCACCTCGGACAGTCGCCACCTCAGCCAAGTGCAAGCAGGCAAACAAAAAAAAAGAGAGAAAAAGAAAGTAAAAATAAATGGAAATAAAAATGAGGAGCGAGGAAGAGAAGAAATGGCAAACAGCAACGGGCAACTTGGGTCAAGCAGCGGACAAACAGTAGTAGGAAAATAAATGGAAGAAATGGAAATGGAAATAAAAATAAGGAGTAAGGAAGAGAATAAATGACAAACAACAGCGGACAAAAATCAGTCGTAGCAGCTAAACACTCCGATTTGTCCCCCTCAAAACTTATGTGAATTATGTTTTGCTAACATAACTATTTCCTGTGGTGCGAAACACCAGCTGCACGGCCCGACACGAAATCTCCATCAACTACTTACCTCCTCACGAGGCACTAGAGAGAAAGGTAGGCCTAAAGGTTGCCTTATCCCTCTTGCGGATGAGTGTGGGTCAGCCTTTGGCTACCCGAAGATGAAAACTTACCTTCCTCGTGAGCGTCAACAGGCGGGAGTGGGTCCAGTGACAGACTGCCCGAACAATGTACCTCCCGCGGGACCAAATGGATGAGTGTAATGCCTAAGACTACTCTTCCCCTCCCACTATGGAGTGCAGGTCCAGCCCCCCAGGTGGCCCGAAGGCTTACCCCGACTTCCACCAACAGAATCTTTATCAACGAAATCGTCATCAGCAACTTACCTAGCCGAGAGGCGAAATGGATGAGTGTAATGCCTGAGGTTGCTCTATCCCTCTCGCGGAGGAGTGCAGTAAGCCTTTGGCTACCGAAAATAGAATTTCCACCAACAGAATCTTCATCAATGGAATCTCCATCAATGGAACATCCATCAATTGAATCTCCATCAACGAAATCTCCAGCAACAGAATGTCAAACGAATAGCTACTCAGACCTTCACAGCACCCCGAGAAGACAGCTCAGGTTTGTGAATTTCACACTTGTGATTGGGGAATATTTGCACTAATAGGTTTGACTTTTGCAGCATCTTCTACTTACCTTCCCGTTAGGGTCAACAGGCGGGTCCAGCCTTAGGGCGGCCCGACCTGCTTCACGGTGAAATGCTGGTTCAATCTTTCGACTGCTCGACATTACTTTTGAGACAGCATAGCGCGGTCGAATATCTTCTACTTACCTTCCCGTTAGGGCCAACAGGCGGGTCCAGCCTTAGGGCGGCCCGACCTGCCTCACCGCGAAGTGCAGATTTAGTCTTTTGACTGCCCGACATTACTTTCGAGGCAACATAGCACGGTCGGACATCTTCTACTTACAACTTACAACGAACATACTCTAACATTAACCGCAATTCATATCGAAAAAGAAAAGTTCACTAGCAGCATCAAAAACAAAAACGCCGGGAGCACGTACGCCCTTCGACAAGACTTAGGGTGAGTCCAGTCTTACAAGCTGCTCGACCCTCTTTACCATTTTTATAAGAAGTCAACAGGCGAGAAAGGTCAGGGACCATCCGGCCTCCCAGGTGTATGAATAGGCGGGCAAGTCACTTGACAACCCGACCAACTTTCGTACGCATCTTATGTGGTCAAGCCCATCTCTCGCCATAGCTACGTGCTTGCACCCTACGCGCTCCATGCGGTCAAGCCTACCTCCCGCTTACCTCATAAGGACAGGCTTTGCGCTCGCACTTCGTGCGATCGAGCTTACCTCCTGCTTACCTAGTAGACCAACTTTTGTAAGCGGTCCGTGCAGTAGAGCCTACCTCCCGCTTATCTCGCTAGGACTTGTACCCGCCTTACGCATCTTACGTGGTCAAGCCCATCTTCCACTAATCTCGCGCTCGAAAATCTTTACTGCTTAACACGAGAGGAAAGGATGACCAGGGCCAGCTCCTGGAATTTATTTATCTACGAATGGAGGTGGATCGGGTTGATTGCATATTTTACCTTTGAAGATTCTCAAGGCCTTCTTACATTGCCCTTAATAATCACGGGCAACTGTGAGGGGATAAAATACATCGGGTCCAAAATAGTTTTAAAAACCGAGCCCATCAAAGGGCCATCACTAGAAGACAAAGATATGAGAGAAGGAGAGGGGACAAGAAGGGACTAGGGGTGAGGGTGTCAGGAGACATGGAGGTGTCAGGAAAAATGGGAAAAGGGAGAGGGGTCAGACACGCAAAGTAGACATCCCTCACCACTACCGAGGTGCACGCATGAAGAGGGTCAGATAAAATGGGCAGGGTGCCTACGGTTTCAGGGACTTTTGGACTTATTCTTCAACTTGAAAACTCCAAAGAGAACATCTTCTCCAACAAGTAGATCTACAGCTCCCATTGTACAATAAGAAATGAGAGGCTATAAGAGACTGTAAACAAGCTTATTATAGTGGAATCTCCCCTCCCCAAACACCCTGGACGTAGGCCTAGTGCCGAATCACGTAAATCGGTGTGTTCATCACTTCTTATTTTCTGTATATTTAAATATTATTCACCGCTATGGATGTAGGCACCAACACCGTATAGCCGCACTGGACTACTGCCAGGGGCTCCCAACAATATTGATCGAGGTCCAGTCCACCTCAGCACGTCCCAAGAATGGATCTTTCTTTCCTTTCGGGCTATGCATTTTTCAGCGTTAACACATATAATTAAAATGATTAGACTGTAAAATCTTAATCCGACAGAGTCACATAACCCAATTAATAATTAATGTTTATTGCGTTATTATGAACACGACCCATTTTCAGTCTTTCCTTGCAGAGAAACAAGGTTGACCAATAATTTTGTGAGGTTGCCGTTTTTTGAAGTGACCAAAAAACATCTTCATCCCATTTCTGTGAGAACAATACAAGTGAAAGTGATGGATTTACAAAGTTATCTTCCATATCCAAGAATAATCAACCTAATTAGGGTTTAAGTTGTAGTTGTCATATTTCTTCAAAAAATGAGGTGGAGTTCAAATTTGGGTAATGAAATTATGAAACTATCATGGACTGCACAAGGGTGGAATAAAAGGGTTGATAGTGAAAGAGAATGGGCGAAGTTCATTGCATGGTAGGATGACAATCGACTATCGTGTGTTGTGATTAAGGGCTAGTTTGGGTATTCCACTACTATTTATTATTTTATTATTACTTTTCACTACTATTCACTATTATTCATTACTATTCAATATTCTATCATTTTTTTTCACTACTATTCATAAAATATCTGAGTTCACCTCACTACCCAAATACAACCTAAGCCATTAAAGATAGGAAAATATTTGAAAGGACCGATGGTTTACTGGTCACTAGAGGAGAGGATGTGCTCTGGTTACCGTATGTTGCGATTTAGCCGTTGAAGACAGAAGAAGATTGAATGTCGAAAAAATCTATTCTCAAACCGGTGTGTAGAGCACACCTATAAAATGCTTACATGTTATAATTTGATTTGAAAGATAAATTTTAAATTTTGAATATTACAAATCAAATCTTACCAGATATGGATAGTGTACCCTAGATACCGGCTCAAAAATAGAATTACTCTTGGATGTCTCACAATTGAGACTTGGAGTTTGGTTTCAACAAATCTTTTCACTTTTCCAATGTGTTTTTGTTGTTCAATTGCGAGGATCAGGATTCAAAATTGAAGGGAAATCATGTTTTTACATAGATTTCTTATTATCCATGGCACTTAAATGATAAGATTTGATTTGTAAGATTTAGATTCTAAAATTTATCTTTTAAATTAAATTACACCCATAAGTAATGTGTGATATAAAGATCTTAAGTAAGATTTTTAATCTGAAGTGTGTGTGTTCCACTTAAGTGGTGTGGTTGGGTGCGATTGTTGACAGGCTTGAGTATAACAGAATCCTTTTAAGGAAAATACTAAGCATACGGATGAAAATGGAGACTATTTTACGTGCTGACGTGGTAGTGACAGGTGCCACTGCCTCATCAGCCTTTTATTTTTGGAAAAAAAAAACATGTGATACTTAGGGGCAAAACTATAAAGAAAGAGCATCTCTCAGTTTGGAATTTTTTTTCTCATCTCTCCCATCTTCAACGTCTTCTCCTAAGCCCTCTTTTGCGTCTTCTCCCATCAAACCCATAGAGGTAGCAACATGCGGCAACTTCAGGTTTGATGATGCATTATGAAATACATTATGAAGGAAATACAGAGAGCACCAACAAGATATCACATGAAATAGAGAGTGTTAAGGGTGAAGGTAGACTGCAAGTGAGAACAGAAGAAATAAAGGAATTCTAAAGAAATATGGTCGAGATGTGAAGTGTTGGAGTTGAGTGGGTTAAACAGTGCGTTAGATATAAATGAATAAGGGTGTTTTACTTAGACAAGAAATGAGGTAGTTGGTAGTAAATAAAATGATGTGTTTTGGTATTTTTGTGATACAATGCGTTTCTTGTATATGAGAAAATGCAGTGTGTTGTATATGTTAGTAATACGGGGTGTTTTGTAATATGTTGTATAAAAGGGTGCGAGAGTGTAAGGGAAAGCCATCTAAGAATTTGTATGAAATACTATTGGAGGTTGGATTATCCTCGAAATAATCCAAGATTGTGGTTATTGATTTTTCATTCCATTCTTGTTCTTATTGATTATCTTTCTTTTTATCTTTCGTTCCATGTAATTCTTGAATCCCAAAAAACCCATAACAATTGGTATTAGAGAGGAAGATCCCTCATGGCAGAAGGTACTCGGGTCACAGATCTCAAGGCACATCAGGAGAATGTTCAAAGGCAGCAGGAAGCCATGCAGCGTCAATTGGATGATCAACATTAGTCTATTCATGTAATCTCTGACATGTTAGAACAAATGACTGATATGATGAGAACTTTACTCGAAAATCATAGAATGGGATCTCTTGGTGAGGGAATTCACGAGCTGAGAATGGTAGTTCAGAAAGATAGGAGTTTTTTTACCTAAAGGAGTCAGAATAGACTTCCCTCACTTTGATGGTACCCAAACTATTCATCCGAGTTTCAGACTGGGTACCTGGGTATACCCGACCCGAAACCCAGGTTTCAAACCCAGGCTGGAACCTGGATGAAACCGGTTTTTTGAAACCCAAAAATCCTGGTTCCGAACTATACCTAGGTTATTTTATTTTATTTTATTTTTTATTTTAGGAAAAACCTATATGTTATTAATTTTTTTAAAAAAAAAAACCCGTAAATTCGGGTTCCGGACTGTACCTAGATTATTTTTTTGTTTTTAACAAAAGCCTATATGTTATTAAAGTTTTTTTTTTTTTAAAAAAAAGTAACGTTGAAAAGCATAATGTTTTTTTTTTAATCTAAAAGCCTATATTTCAAGAAATCATGTTGAAAAGCATAATACTAATGCATTGAACATTGTCCATAATAATAAAAATATATCAAAATGAAAAATTTAACTTTATGTAAAAAAATAACTAAAGTTAGAAACTAAATGCATGTAAAAGAAAATATAGATAATATTCATCATGTAAACTGTATGTAACACATAATGCAATTCACTACATATTACATTATTTGGTATTTATACATTACATTAAAAAATTCAAAATTACAATATATGAATTATAAAATCAGTAGCATGGTCTTCCGTCAACAACTTTTATTCTAATATTACAACTCATTGGCTCTTTGTTAGGGTCCGGATCTAAATACAAGAAAAAATAAATTAAAACCACAAGAGGTTGCCACATACAACCTTGTCTTTATATGTCCATTCCTTGTCTTGATTAGGCCATTGTTGCATCTGCAAAGCCAGATTTCTATAGGAAAACAAGTAGCAGGAGGTAGCACTCGTGTAATATAGGAAAGGCCACATTTGACAAGGAACTCATGATAAGCAGTAAAGGGGATTAAACATCGAGAACAGTGAACCAAGTCAAATGAGAATGCAGGAAATGGGAGTCTACGAGTTCCAACCATGGCAACAAAAGCTGGAATCCCTCTCTCCAGTGCAAATTGTATTTGGGGTTTATGTGAATCTCTCGGTGCAATCAACATCGTTAATTGAAATTATTTGAACGGACTATAAAAATTGTCAAATGAGAGTGAAAATGGAGACATGAATATGACTTCCAAGCACATGTAAGAGGAGCATATCATACTTACGTAGACTTACACTTCCAAGCCTTTGAAAAAGTGTTTTTGTGTAATTAGGCTGGATACTCAACGTTCAGTTGAAGATGAAGCTAAATGATCATCTAAAAAAAAATATTAAAAAATTGAGTTAAAATTTAAATAGATAATAAACTAATACAAACAAGATTTCAAGTTTCAAGTAACTTATATATAAATTTACCTTCAAGGTCCATTGACTGTACGTATTCTTCCAACTCCCGAATGTCGACTGGTTTGGTCCTTAACGAAATTTGGGTGCAAATGAGGGATTCAATAGTCTCCGGAGACAATGAACTCCTAAAAGAATCCAAGATACGTCCTCCAGTACTAAATACGGACTCCGAGGCAACAATGGAAATGAGGATGACTAACACATCACGTGCTACCTTAGCAATGATAGAATAATTGGCGGCATTAACCCTCCACAACCTAAGATATCAAAACGAGCGAATTTTTTTATACACGCCTCAGACAAATACATCTCTAGCTCCGATCTAAACTCCATAATACCCAACTCCTCAAGGTATTTGGCGAACATTATATCAAATTTAGTCGGAGGCGGTACCGGCTCACTTCCAATGTTTGTCTTAGTAGTGCTTGGCCTCCCTTGAGCCACATTATAACTCCCCCACTAGCCACACAAAATGTATTATACTACTCGATCAAGTGGCCTAAAAGGAGATTGACCTTGGCCTTTATCCTATCCGCCAACTCATCCCTTTTGCACTTTTTCAACCAAAATTTCATTGCCATCATTTTGTATCGTGGATCAAACACAAAAGTAACATATATTATCAAGTTGAACCTATTTGTGCTACCACAATACTTGTCATACTTACTTTTCATATTTATGCTCATAGTACTAATGATAATATCATTACTCATGCACATATAATTTAATGCATCTTCAATTGTGTAGAGTTGCTGAAAATATACATTAGCTATTACATACAAAGAACCAGAAATGTTCAATGTAACATCATAAAAAAATTTCAGCAACTCTACAAAAATTGGTGCATTTTTTCAATCATCACCAGTGGGGTTCATATATTGTTTATCCACAAATACATATTGTTTAAAGGCTTGTTTGTGTTTTTCGCGGTACTCAACATCAAATATGTGGAGTTCCATCTAGTAGGAACATTCAAGCAGATCATTCTCCCACCAATCTTTTCCTTTGCCGCACAAGCCTTAAGTTTGGAAAATCTTGATGTCAAAGATTCACATATTTGACGGCATTTATAATCTTTATTACAAATTCATAAATATCTTTCAAGTCATCCATAACAATCAAATTTAATATATGGGCAGTACACCGCATATGAACAAATTCACCACCCAATATAGTACAATCAATGTCTTTTATTCTCCTCCTCATGTAATCACTACAACATCATTAGAAGATTCATTATTAATTGTGATGGTCAAAATTTTATCAACACCTCATTCATGCAATCCCAAATCTAACACCCTCCCAATAGTTTCGCCCCTATGGTCATGAATTTGACAAAACTTAAGTATTTTTTTATGCAACCTCTAATTGCAATCAATAAAATGTGTGGTAATATACATCTCATTCATATTTTTAGCTGATGTCCAGATATCAGTGGTAAGAGAGATTCTTTGACCATCCAACAACTTTTTTAATTGTATATTCTCTTCATTATACAATTTAACACAATTCCTCCATAAAGTGGTTCCGGATGTCAATGTAAATCTAAATTCTAAATTAGCTACAAATTCAATAAACCCATCATGGTCCACAAGCCTAAAAGGCAATTTACACCTAATAAAAAATTTAGCGGTTGACATCCTAAGTTTTTCGGCATCATACTTCAATAGACCTTGTGGGCTACACACTCTTCCTTCCACATCCCTTTTAACACTCAAGGCTTGACTTTCTCCAACTTCTTTAATTCTAATAGGAGAGGTTTCACACGCATTCTAGAGGTGGTGCATCATGGATGACATGCCATTCTTGTAATGGCAATTGAATAGTTTAGCGTAATAATTGCATTGAGCTTTCGGGCTATCATAGTCAATAGTTTCATTCTAGTAAAGTGTTCTCATACCACCGATTAGTTGTTAGGTGTTTTGTTTTGGATTTTTTGGGTAAAGGTGGGATATAACGGGTAAGATGTTGTGTATATGTGGATGAAGGGGTTGGAAGACTCCAATGCTCCTCCACATCCACTGGAGTAGAAGAGGAGTCACCAACAACCCCTAGGTTGTACCGACATTAAAACTCATAGAATCTTCTTCCATTTGTTATTGAGTAATAAAGACCACCAAACACACATATAATAAATGGAGTAGAAATCATATATGTTTTGACACAAACAGCTCGCACAAAATCACAAAGCTTAGCTAAGCACACAAAATCAGTCCAACAATAGACCTATTTGAAAATTAAAAGAAAAAGATTCTGATATATAGACCAGAAAATACAGATTCTGATACAGACAAATCCAGAATTTTGATTTGGCGATATCCAGATTCTAAATCCATAACTACTACCCATATGAGGGTCCTAATCGAATAACAAATATCTCTACTAACTCGATAATATCAATTTCATATATCAGAAAAAAAAAATTATATATGGAAATCTGATGCTAGAAAAGAAAGATAAATCTCTACAACTTTAATTTCTGATTCAGTGTGTTCATATTTGGATTCAATAATATCATATTAATCTTATCATTAATATGATTTCTTTAGAAAACAAAAAGAGAGATGAAAAGGTGCTCTTAAATTCAATAATATCAATCTTATCATATTAGCATTTGTCATTTCCAAATTCAAGCATATGTTACATTGAATCTAACTAAAACAAGCATGCAAGAAGCCCTATAATTAGCAAAAGTATGCTCCAAGAAAATACTTCCCATTTGCATATTTGGCAGTTTCTTATTCTTTAAGAGTTCACCTTCCAAATTAAGTTAATCTGGTCTGCTCTGGTTCTATTTGATTTCTAGAACACAAAAGTACTATTATTTCTGTATAAGACTAGTTCAATAAATATTATATATATATATGTGTGTGTGTGTGTGTGTGTTATATACTCTATATGATCATCTCTATCTTTATGAAACACGTGATGGATGTTATCCTAAGTTTTGCCTTTTGGCCAAATCAAGAATTGAAAATCTTAGCTTTGATAATTGTTGAAGCCAAGAACTTTGTGTTAAAACCCACACAAAGGATATTGCTAAAGCTTAATTTGTTCAATCCTATTATTTACCTAATCTTGTTCAAGAGGTTGGAAACTAATTCTCCTGACCATTCCTAATTTAAAGCTGGTGGCATGCACCCATAAAGACAACAAAACCCAAACAATAAAACAATAAATAGTGGAAGAATATCGTGAGTACAACTTTGAACGCTTACCCAAACAATACAACAACACACCTCAACCAAACTAAAACCCATAAAGACAACAAGAACCTAAACATAATCACTCTCATCACAAATAAACATAATAAAATTTAACAAATGCAAGCACCCATCTAAACCCAATTAATGTTTTTAACAATGGGCCAAAACCCAAACAGGAGTGAAAGTGTATTGTTAAAATCAGTAGGGAATCCAGTCAAGAATGCTCATTTGACTTATAACGTAAATCAGTAGGGAAGTCAATGTAGGAGCTATCACGACGTCTCAATGTCAGGATTTTAACACAACACTCTTTGAACACAAACTAAGAGATATACAAGAATCCACGAGTTATAAAAGCTCCAACACAGAGAGAGAGAGAGAGAGAGAAAGAGAGAGAAACGAAGAAAAACTAACTTCAGTTCTTGATGTTGATGACCGGTTTGGGTAAAAAACCCAGCCCGGATGAACAGTCATGGATGGTACTAACCCAGCATAAGGGGTTTTCAAAGTGAATCAATATTTTGAATTCCACCAAGTTTCTCCATTTCAGGGGCTTCTAAATTTCTAATGGCCCTTTACCATATGGAAGGAGAAGCCTTGGTGTGGTACCAAGATGCTACTGATAGTGGGCAATTCACTAGTTGGGAATCATTTGTTAAGGCTTTGTTAATCAGATTTGGGCCAACAACATATGATGAAACCATGGAAGCCTTGACAAGGCTGAAACAAACATCTATTGTGGCTGTATATAAAGCACATTTTGAGAGTATGCAAACAGGTTGAAGGGACTTTCTGAACAACACAAACTGAGTTGCTTCTTGAGTGTGTTAAAGGATGACATATGGTTACCACTTCTAATGCTTAACTCCATTAGTTTGAATGCTGCTTTTGGATTGGCCAAGATCCAAGAGGAATATGTGTGGAGTTCTAGAAAAGCTTTGAAGTCAACATGGGGAACTGGTGTCAGTCACTCTTAGATGAATGTTGAGAATTCTAGGGGGAGTCAAAAAAATGTTGTCCAAGGAAAAAAGATTTCTTCTTGGCAGATGGATGAAAAGAGAAAAAAATGGTTATGCTACCACTGTGAGGAAAAGTGGAACAAAGCACATGTTTGTAAGAACCCTAGGGTGTACCTTTTCTAGGCTGGAGACATTGAGGTAGTTGAGAGTGAAATGGAAGAAATGCATTCTTTCAATGAGACATCAAGAGTGTAAGATGGAGAAGAGGAGGAAGATAATTTAGAAGTTTCAATTCATGCTATTTCGGATTTCGCTAGCCCCAATACCATGAGATTGAATGGAGTAATTGGTGCTCAACTAGTGGTGATTCTGGTTGATTATGGTAGCACACATAATTTCTTAAATGTGCAAATAGCTAGATTAGCTAAACTGAAAGTTACTCAAGGGCCTCAATCGCAGGTCAAAGTAGCTAATGATGAAAAGTTATTAAGTCAGGGAAGGTGTGAGGATTTAAATGTGAAGATTTAAGTGCATAAATTTCCTATTTCTTTCCATTTATTGTCCTTAGGTGGATGTGATGTAGTTATGTGGGTGCAATGGTTAAGAACATTGGGTCCTATCATGTGGGATTTTATGAAGATGACAATGCAGTTTCAGTATGTGGGAAAAGGGGTGGTATTGCAAGGTTGACAGTTCAATGGAATAGGGCCAGCAATTTTTCAAACCATCTTCAGTAAGACAATAAGGATGGTTTCTACAGTTTTTATCTACAGAAGAGTGTAGTAGCTGTGAGAAAAATCAGTTGGAGATTTCTGAATTACTAAATGAGTTCTAGATCATTTTTGAGGAACCAAAAGGTTTGCCCCCTTCCAGATCATGTGACCATCAATTTTTCGATTCTATCAAAAAATTGAGATAGAAAAAATTGTTCAAGATCTGTTAAAATCAAGAGTTATAAGGGCAAGTCAGAGCCCATTTTCTTCTCCTATACTCTTGGTAAGAAATGTTGATAGGAGTTGAAGAATGTGTATAGATTATAGAGCCTTGAACCAAGAGACAATCAGAGATAAATTTTCAATTCTTGTGATTGATGAACTTCTGGATGAGCTGTTTGGGACTCAAATTTTTTCAAAACTTGATTTGAGATCTGGATACCACCAAATCAGAGTTAAGGGGGAAGATATACCAAAAACTACATTTAAAATCCATTAGGGTCATTATGAATTTTTAATGATACCTTTTGGACTCACTAATGCACCTGTCACTTTGCAAGGGTTAATGAATGATGTATTCAAGCCTTATTTGAAGCAATTTATTTTGTTTTTTTTAATGATATATTGGTGTACAACAACACTTATTCTGAACATTTGAAACATCTAAGGATAGTTTTGGAAACTTTGAGGTGTAACAAGCTGTTTGCAAATACATCAAAATGCAAGTTTAGGGCTGCTGAGGTGGAGTATTTGGGGCATCTAATCTCAGGGGCAGGTGTTAAAATTGATCTAGCTAAGATAGCATCAATGCTGGATTGGCCCATTCCAACTTCTTTGAAGTCCTTGAGAGGATTTCTAGGCCTTATTGGCTACTATAGGAAGTTTATAAGAGGATATGGCTCCATTGCAGCACCTCTCACAACCTTGTTAAAAAAGAATTCCTTTGAGTGGTCACAATCAGCAGAATCAGCCTTTGTGGAGTTGAAAAAGGCTGTTACACAACCCCTTCTTTTGAGACTGCCTGATTTTTCAAAGCCTCTTATAGTGGAGTGTGATGCGAGTGGAGTTGGGTTAGGGGCAATCCTCATGTAAGAAGGACAACCCATTGCTTGTTTTGGTAAGGCACTTAAAGGGAGAAGTTTGTTGCTCTCAACCTATGAGAAAGAATTATAGTTCTGGTAATTGTAGTACAAAGATGACAGCCTTATTTGTTAGGTCAGTCATTTAAAATTAAAATGACCAACAAGCTTTAAAGTTTCTATTGGAACAGAAAGTGAGAACTGAATCCCAACAAAAATGGGTGGCAAAGCTTATGGGGTATGGCTTCAACATTGAGTATAAACAAGGCAAGGAGAATAAAGTGGCAGATGGGCTGTCAAGAAAGGGTGAATAACATATAACAACATTGGCTTTGATTTCCTTCCCTACTTCTTTGTGGATTGATGAATTAAGGAGCAGTTATTCATTGTCACGAGAGATTCTAGATATTATCTTTAAGTTGCATAATGAAGATATATATGTAGGTCATTATACATTGCAGCAAGGCCTGTTGTTGAGAAAAAGCAAGCTGGTAATAGTTCCTTCTTCTCCTTTTAAGGAGAAGCTCTTGCATTATATACACAATAATCCTCAAGCTGGACAGACTTTGCATAGAGCCAGAATGGATTTCTTTTGGGAGAGAATGTGTGGGGATATCAAAAGGTTTGTGAAGGAATGCGATACTTGTCAAGCTGTTAAATATGAGGTCCTACATCCAGCAAGCTTGCTACAACCATTGCCTATTCCAAATCTATTTGGATTGACATTTCAATGTACTTCATTGAAGGTTTGCCACATTCACATGGTTCTTCAATCCATTTTTCTATTATTGATAGATTTACCAAATATTTACATTTTTTCACATTGGCACACCCATACACAGCTGTGAAAATGGCCTAATTGTTTTTTAATGGAGTTTTTAGACTTCATGGAATGCCTAAAACAATAGTCTCAAATAGATATCCCATATTTACAAGTTCTTTTAGGAAAGAAGTGTTTTAGCTGCAGAATACTACATTAGCCTTTAGTTCTGCTTACCACTCACAGACTTATGGTCAAACTGAGGCTCTTAACAAGTGTATTGAAGGATATTTGAGGTGTTATATTGGGTAAAATTGAAAGATTGGAGCGTGTGGCTTCCCATGATTGAATGGTGCTATAACACAATAGTTCATTCATCTACTGGATTGACCCCATTTGAGGCTTTGTATGGTTATTCAGCTCCTAAGCTTTTGTCATATGTGCAAGGGACCACTGTCAATGTAGCTATTGACCAGCAGTTGAGGACAAGAAAAGAGATGTTGGCCTTCTTGAAGGAGAATCTATAGAAAGCACATCAAAGGATGAATTACTTTACTGATAAAAAAAGAGTGCAAAGGCATTTTAATGTAGGGGATTGGGTGTTTTTAAGGTTTAAACCATATAGACAAAACTTAGTAGCTATTAGGGGTGAAAACTGACGTCGTCAGTACGGTTTCGATCCAAAATCGACGCAGCATCGAGGAATTTCTCACCTGTTTAGAGCTGGTCGATTAAGGGGGAGCAAACCGATAGCCTCGGTTTTTCAGTTTCCTGTTGGTGGAGCTGTGAATAAGGAGGGGAGCAGAGGGTTGTGGGGCTGCGGGTGAGAGAGGAGAGAGATTCTGTAGAAAGAAGAAGAATTTAGAAAAAGAAGAAGAAGGAGGGGAGGGGGCGAAGTTATTAAACCCTAAGTTGAAACAGCGGGTGCCGTTTCATATAAAGTTTTTTTTCTTTTTTATAAATGTTAGGTCTAAAATGACGTTGTTTCACTCACTTAAGTGAAATTGCATCGTTTTATATATGTATAATATATATTTATATAATCGGCCGGTTCGGCAGTTTGAATGGGGTTCAAACTAGGACTAAACTGGCCGATGTTGGTTTTCACATTTTCTTGCTGCTAACCGACCGGTTCTCTGTCGGTTTTGGCTGGTTCCGGACTCCGACGACTAGTTCGCTTCAGTGAGGGCCGGTGTGGTCGGTTTTTATACTACCCTAGTAGCTATGCGCCATAATTTGAGCTAGCCCTCGTTATTATGGACCATTCCAAGTCACTACTAAGGTTGGAAGTGTAGCATAGAGACTCATTTTGCCAGGTTAAGCAAGATACATCTTGTTTTTTGTGTATCTTACTTGAAGAAGAAGTTGGGCTAGAATATCACACCCCTACTATCTTGGGGTGGCAATATACAATACGATTCGTGAATTCAATATGAACATAACACGAAATTAGCGGGCTTGGGTTTGATGTTAACGAATTCGGGTAAATGGGTTGACCTGTTAAAACACGATTTATAAACAGGTCAATAACGGGCGTGTCTTAACTGGTCAATCTGTTTAATACAAAATCAACTCGTTTTGACCTGTTTTGAATTTATTTCAAAATTAAAATTTTAATATTGTCAAGTTGTAATATTGGTATTTCTCAGTATGCTTATATTTTTATTGTTGAAATTGAAAGTTTAGACCTATGCTCATATTTGTTGTATGGTTTGTAATATTGATTTTATTATATGTTAAAATTTAAAAAATATTGATATATTGTAACGCACTGGTCCCAGATAGGTTGGAAAGTTACTACTTGTCACTCAAAATCATGCCTCAATCATATAGTCATAGACTCCAAAGTTTTCAATGACACATACAACTTGCTGTTTCAAAATAACTACTCCAATAAGAATAATCTAAAACACCACAAAATTTCAAAATAAACTTCAGCCTTCCAAAATACTCAATCAACAAAGCAAAACAGAACTATTGAATAAAAATGCTCAAATAACCAAAGTACCCTCTTTGTACTTGTTCCACTATACTCACGTAGCCTTATACATGATTTCTAATCTTGATCCCCACCTGTATCATCAAAATTATCTGAAAAATATTATGGAGATAAGGGGTGAGTTATCAACAACTCAGTAAGCAGAGAACATATACTAGTATGTAAACATGAGCCTTTTCAAAAAGTTTGGTATGCAGAAACAAAACATTTCATTTTCATATGCAAATCTCATAAACGTGTTATCAAAAAATCAGAACGACTTTTCAATCCTTTCATACTAAAAAACCAATTGTTCATATTCAAAGATCATTTTCATATTCAAAAACCATTTTCATATTCAAAAACACTTTGACATAACATAACTGAACATCTTCATCCTATCATATCATTTCGTATCGTATCATATCATATCATGTCACCATATCATATTATATACCATGTTTAACCTCCGTGGTAGGGTTGTGCTATTCCCGATAGCCAAACCAGGTAATATCATATTCTGAAACTTCTCATTTTTCAATCTCGGAGCCCCAAGTGTGCACATAGGAAAGAACACATAAAAGACCACTTTGTTTCTAAAGTGGGTGTACTTATATCATATCATGTTGGTACCAACCATGTCACGTGAACCAATATCATTAAATTAGAACCATATTCCGAATCAGAATAAAAACCTACAAGTATGCCAAAGGTTTTTGATATCCATATCATATCAAACCACGTGCTGAGCATATTCATATTATTTTCATTTGATCAAAAACAGATCCAAATCATTTTCATATCACATGTACAAAAATTCACAGACATCATATTCGCTCTTTTGCACATTTAGAAACATGTCAAATATTGCTCATGTCTATACTATTTATGTCAAAAGCATTTATTTTCTCTTTCATACATATCTCATGAGTGAATGCAAAACATATACTGATGTTGTTTTTCACCTTTTCTTTTTAAAATGACATGCACATTTTTACAAATCAACCTCAGTTCATTTCTTTTTATGCAAATCTAGCATAGTAATCCCGCTTACCTGGACTTTTTAGTTTTTTTTAATCTTTCCACAATCATGCCGAATGAATATCAATCATCACCTATACGGAATACTAAACGTTACTAAACTTCTAAAATGACTGCTAAAACTCTCCATCTACTTAAATTCATATTACGAAAATAGTTTTGATAACTATCTAGTTATCAGAAATCTAAAAAAATACTATCATCATTAACTATAATTTTAACTTATTGAAATATAATTTTATCAAATATGGCAAAGTATCTTAAATTCATTTCAAAAATTAACTCAATCATATTTAAAACTCATATCTCTAATAACTATTATTGAAATGATAAATTAATACCGCTAACATATAACGTAGTAGGAAATCATAAATTCCTTAAAACATAGTAATTCATAAAATATCTTTAACAATACTTAAATTTAAAAAAATCATTGCAAACTACTAATCATATCTCATTTAAAACAATACAAGGTTTATTTCAAATAATATGCTTAAAGTGTTTAATAAAAAAAATAAATAAACACTTACGATTTACTACCAAAAATCTAGTTGTAAAAATTAATATTAGTCAATATAATTATAGTCTTTAAATATTTTCTGTGAAATCAAGTTTATGAGCTAATACATTTATTAGAGTAAAAATATGTCTAGTTTAAAACTACTAAACACAATCCAATTTAAAATAATACATTAATTCATTAATAAAATAAAATAAGGACAAATAAAAGTCACTAATAGTTTTTTGTAAACTATAACAAATCCAATTTAAACATCAAACTTATATGAAATCAGACCATTTAAAAATATAATTTCAGAAACAAGGTACAACGAGGATCGTTGAATCAGGTCTAATACTACAGGCAGGGGATAAAATTTTTAAGTCCAAGATATGATATCTTCCAAGGATTTAAAATAAGGGTATAAACAAGGACAATTTTATTTTAACAACATAAAATGCAAGTATGTGCGCGCTTTATGTAACATGCAAAAACCACTTTTAGTTTGTAAAGAACAGATAATCATTAGAAAACCCAGGGGCTGTGCGAAGGAGACTCATCGAGAGCCAGAGGGAGAGGCAGCAAGCGGCGAAGTACTAGTGACTGGCTGGGGGTTGACAGTGGAGCACGATGGCAGTGCACTGTGAGTGAGAGAGAAAAAGGTAATGTGAGGGACAAAAAAGGAGACAGAGAAACAATGGAGAAAGGCTCCGGGTGGGCTTACCGAGCAGGACAAGGTGGCTCGAGGCTGACAGGAAGGTGACGACCTGGTAGGTTCTGTGGCTAACCCGATTATTCTTCCGTCGTACGGTGGTGATCAACCGTGTTTGTGGTCTTCTTGGTTTGCTCTGTTTCGGTGTGGTGAAACATAACATGTATGATGGCTTACAAAGGGGTGCGACGACAGTGGCATACAACGGAGGTGGGGGGTCTGGTTCACGGTTGATCTACTCCTAAGGTGCTGGTTCCGTGAGAGGTGATTCCCGCGGCTGCAGGCACTGGTCTGCGTCGTGGGGAACGAAGGCGTGAGGCAGCGGCTTGATCTCATTGGGAAAACAACGTTCCGCATGAAAGGGCTAAGGAAAAAGTCGTGAGGGTGCTGGGCTGTAGGAGGCGCGAGGCGGCGATCCTCTGCTTGAATGTTGGTGGCAAAGCTACAGCTTGACAGCTTGACAGCAACGTGTGGTTGCGAGAATGGCACTGTCTACGTGTAGCCTTTTTTCTTTTGTACAAGGTTGCTCCTGACTTAAGTGTTGCAGAATCGCGTTGGTGATGGCTACATGCGATGACATTCGTCGTGTAACGGGGCTGAAAACTGGGGGACAAGAGAGATGTTTTCTTGCTCTGGGGATAGTGAAGCACGGTGGTTAACACCTGAGAGGTGAGAAACATAGGGCTATCGGCATGGAGGAGGTTGGGAGGCAGGAAGGAAAACATCAATGGGGTTGGGAGTTGTCGTGCCAGAGAATGGGTCTTGTGAGTGAGATGAACGGATGAGTGTATTTAGAGGGAGAGCGACCAGTTGTCACCGAAGGTGGATGAAAGTAAAGAGAACGCCTGCGGAGAACAATTGCAATGCGAGAGAGAGTGTGCAGTTATATATGAGAGGTTCGAATGGGGCATCGCGGATGAAAACGGTTGGAGGTAAATTTGAACGTGTGGGGTCTGGGTTTTTATTTTCTGAACATGGAGGAAGGCGTGGCCAGAGATATAGTAGAGATATGCTTGTTTGTGGGCATTTTCCCGTTCGGTTTCCTGCTGTGAGATGAGGGCTGGGTGTATGCTTGCTGCGAAACTTAGGTGCATGGAGGGCAGCGGTTGTTGCTGTTACCGTTGTTACCGCTTGATGGGGCGTTAGCCGCTTTATTGAACATGGGGAGGGAAAGAAAATAAGGTGCATGTGTGGTTAAGAGCAACTAGAGATTAACTTGGATTTGAAAAAAAAAAGGGAAAAAAAAAGAATCCACCATAATGCACGAGGTTGAATAATCTATATATATAAAATAATAATAATATAAAAGATGTGGACTTAAGAATTTTAATGAGAAAAGAGACTCTAGATTTGTAATCCTAATTCGTTTGAAGTTGATAACAAACATTTAAAAAAAAAAACACATGGGCTGGATCCTCGTAAATAAATTGGGCCTGTAGCTGAAACCCATATTTACTCAACAAAACCCAAGTAAACGTTTCATCTATATATAAAATAAATAAATAAAATTTGAATGCGAGTTTCGTGTTGGGCCTGAGTGTTACATATATATTTTTTAAGATATTGTGATTATTAATAAATATAGATTTTAATTTTTATGTAAAATTATGTTAATCAGGTCAAATGAGTTATGTGTTTTAGTTCAACTCATTTACATTAAACAAACGAGTTTAAATGAGTCATGTCGTATTAACATATTTCTAATTAATTATTAAACGGGTCAAAATAGGTGATACGACATGACCTATATAATCGAATATTCATAACTTGAGACAACATGAACATAACCCGAAAATACTATTTACCACCTCTACTACCATCTTTACCTCTAGTTGACAAAGAAAAAAATGCTCAACCAAGGCCTAAGGCAATTTTGGAAAGGAGCATTAAGAAACTTGGGAATCAAGTTGTCGCAAAAGTATTGATTAAATGGACTAACACCTTACCTGAAGACAATACCTGGGAGTCTTTATGGAAGTTTGAGAGTGCTTTACCCTTATCTTGTGGGCAAGGTCTTGTAAAGAGGAGGGAAAAGTTTTAGATTTTTAGGGCTCGTTTAGGGAGTGAGATAAGATGAGAATTTTGTGGATAATAGTAAAATAGTTTGTGAATAGTAGTGAGATAGTTTGGGTTGAGTATTTTTTTGAATTTTGGGAAAGGAGAGAGAAAAAACTGAATAAAAAATATTATAAAGTTAAAATATTATTATAATATAGTTTTATAATATTATTTTTGTTTGGAAATTTGAAAAAGTTGAATTATTTTTTATTTTTTGTTTGAAAAAATTGTAATGATTAATTTAAAATTTTTGTATTTAAATTATGTTTGGAAAGAGATAGGATGAGATGAAATGATATGAGAATTTTGGGATGAGAACTATTTTCATACAAGCCCTTAAGTTAGCTTTGTGGGCAAGGATTTTTGAAGTTGGGGAGAATGTTAAGGGTGAAGGTAGACTACAAGTGAGAATAGAATAAATTATGGAATTCAGAAGAAATATGGTCGAGATGTGAAGTGTTGGAGTTGAGTGGGTTATACGATGCATTAGATATAAATGAAATGGGGTGTTTTACTTGGACAGGAAATGAGTTAGTTGGTAGTTTATAAAATGATGTCTTTCGGTATTTTAGTGATACATTGCATTTCTTGTATATGAGAAAATGCAGTGTGCTATATATGTTAGTAATACGGGCATTTTCTAATCTATTGTATAAAAGGTTCGCAATGTAAGAAAAAGTCATATGAGAACTTGTATGAAGTACTTTTGGAGGTTGGGTTATCCTCGAAATGATCCAAGATTGTGATTCTTGATTCTTCATTCCATTCTTGTTCTTCTTGATTTTCTTTCTTTGTATCTTTCGTTCCTTGTAATTTTTGAATCCTAAAAAACCCATAACAGAGAGCACTTGAAAAAGCAAGAAAAGCACCAAAGGGCAGACCTTGTTGAACTTGGTATTGTCAAACCCTAGATTCTTCTTCCAAGATTTAGAGATTGAAATGTGTGAAAGAGAAGTAGGAGGCTTTTGCTTTGCTTGATAATTCACATAGCCAAAAGAATACAAATACCACTTGCAACTCGTCTGCACCGAACTCTATTTGCGACTCGAAATAGATCTACACTGAAACAAATACCACCAGACAGATGAGAGAATAAGCGGATAGAGAGAAATCCACAACGACCCAAATTGTCCCCTAGGGTTTTGCTATTGCGGCTAGAGAGAAATTCCCGAACAAGAATGATCTTAATTTTTTTATAATAATGACCACTGCCACATCAGCACGTGGCTAAAACCGTGTATTTTGTTATGGTCTGTGTAATTTGTAATTAAGGCCTCCACACTTACGCAAATATTGGATGAGAAACTGATTGATTTCATTCATCTGCTTTCTGAATTTAAATAGAAAGGTACAAAATAAACTCACTACAGGACACGACTACAACAGCCCAACAGGCTTACCCACGTCTTACCAGAATATAACCCACTTAAATCAACTAACCCACTAACACAGACTTGGTCAAAAGCTTAACAAATAACAAAGAAAGCAAATGACGTAAATAACCTTAACTCAATAACAAAAGACAAAGCAAACATAACCCTAATACAACCATCCAAAATTCATTGAAGTCTTCAGATTACTCATCAGCTGTTGCACACAACAAGGTCTGGGTAGCGCCTCCTTAGGGTTTCCAGATCTTCCCAAGTCGAGTCCTCCTTCGTTGTTCCCTTCCAGTGAACTAAAACCTCCACCCTTGCACGATTTTCTTTCCTCAAAAGCCTCCATTGTATCTCCTTCTCAGGTTTCGGCTCTAGGGTTCCTTCTTAAGTCACAATCGGAAGAGATGGCAAGGGTTGAACTCCCATTCCTAGCTTCCGTTTTAAGCAAGAAGTGTGAAAAAGGGGATAGATGAGGGAATCAGTGGACCACTTGAGCTCATAAGCAACTTTTCCGATTCTGCACAGGATCTTGAAAGGTCCATAATACTTAGGTGCAATCTTGAGGTTCCTTCTCCTCAACGCTGACATCTACCAGTAAGGACGCAATCTGAGATAAACCCACTCTCCTTCCTTGCATTCTTGGTCTGTTCTTTTTAGATCTGTAAAAAACTTCATCTTTGCTTGTGCATCTTGCAGGTTTTCACGAACTATGGTAGCTATGAAGTCACAGCTTCGAAGCTCATCATCACCAACTTGTATCCTGGTTGAGCCCGTTTCATAGGGTAACTTGCGTGGGGGAGGTTGGCCATGCACTATCTCCAAGGGTGAAATTTTCGTTGAGGAATGGGTTGAGGTATTGTATGATTATTCTACTAAAGGTAACCACCTTACCCAATCTTTTAGTCTATCACTGGAAAAACACCTTAAATAGCATTCGAGCACTTTATTCATTGCTTTTGTTTGCCCATATGTCTTCAGGTGATATGCAGAACTGGGTAAGACTTCTGTTCCACTAATTCTGAATAGTTCCTGCCAAAAGTAACTTGTAAACACTAGATCACAATCACTAACAATGCTCTGTGGAAACCCGTGTAATTTAAACACATTATCTATGAAAACCGTGCAACAGTCAAGGCTGTGTATGGGTGATTAATAGGCATGAAATGAACATACTTGCTCAATCTATCTATCACTACCATTATGATAGTTTTTCCACCTGAAGGTGGAAGCCCCTCAATAAAATCCATACTGATATCCTCCCAATTTTTTGGAGGAATAGGCAAGGGTTGAAGCAACCCCATTGGATGGATGGCTTCAACCTTATTCCTCTGGCATATGTCACATTCACGCACAAAGGCTCAAACATCGCTTCTCAACCCAGGCAAAAAAAAACTCTCTCTTTACTCTAGCTTGTGATTTATGCACCCCTGTGTGGCCCCCTAATGGACTGCTATGGAACTGCTACAAGATCTGCAATTGGAAAGGAACCAAAAATCCAAGATGAAGCCTCCCTTTATAAAAGAGGAGCTTATTCCGAATTTGGTAAAGAGTTGCGTCCAAGATCCCCTGATGGTAGTGGCTAATCAGTTGTTGCAACTGGGGGTCTTGGGGGTAAGCTTTCTTCAATTCATCTATCCACTTTGCTTGCATCATACTGACTGCTTGAAGATGAAGGTTTGGTTGTGGGGTTGTGGTTATGTTTGTTTGGTTTGAGGTGGAGTTGTGGGAGTTGGTTTGGGTAGTTGTGGACTGGTTGGAAGGGGTTGGTGAATGAGAAAGCTAAAATGAGGGTAGTCTAGATAGGGCGTTTGCTATTGTGTTTGTTTTACCACTTTTGTATTCCACTGTGAAGTCATACCCTGGAAGCTTAGACACTCATTTATGTTGGGCTAGAGTCCCCACATGTTGCTCTATCAGATATTTTAATGCTTGCTGATCTATTCGAACCATGAAAGATTGCCCCAACAAGTAGTGCCGCCACTTCCTTACTACCATAACTAAAGACAGTAATTCCATCTCATAAGTAGATAGGGTAGATTCTTGCCCTTAAGTGTCTGACTAAGATATTCAATGGGTTGTCCTTCCTGCACTAAAATAGCTCATAGGGCTTCTCCTGATGCATCACATTCTACAATAAAAGTTTTAGAGAAATTAAGCAATCTTAAAATAGGGGGTCGTACCATTACCTCCTTGAGTTTTTCAAATGCTACTTGTGTCTTCTCAATCCATAGAAAGTCATTTTTCTTCAAAAGAGCTGTAAGAAGGGCTGCGATGGCTCCATAACTTTGAACCAACTTTTGATAGTACCCCATGAGGCCTAAAAACCCCTTCAGGGCCTTGAGGTTCTTCGATATAGGCCAATTCTGCATTGCTGTAATCTTCTAAGGGTCAGCCCTTACTCCTTCTTAGGAAATCAAATGTCCCAAGCATTCCACTTCTTTGCTGCCAAAAACACATTTTGATTCCTTTGCAAAGAAACTTCCGAGTTTTCAACGTTTCCAAGACAATTGAGAGATATTGTAGGTGTTCCTATCGAGTCTTACTATAAATTAAGATGTCATCAAAGAAAACCAGCACAAACTTCCTTATGAATGACCTAAAAGTTTCATTCATCACACATTGAAAAGTTGAAGGGGGCATTGTTAGCCCAAAGAGCATAACCAAAAACTCATAATGGCCATCGTGAGATCTAAAGGCAGTTTTAGTGATATCATCAAGATTTATCCTGATTTGATAGTACCCCGAACACAAATCAAGCTTAGAAAATATCACTACACCATATAATTCATCAATGTTAGGTATCGTGTACTTATATTTAATAGTATCTTTATTCAGTGCACAATTACCCACACATATACGCCAGCTGCCATCTGCCTTCCTTACTAATAATATGGGAGAGGAGTAAGGACTTTGACTACTCTGTATAATTCCAGTTTGCAACATTTCAGCCACCAACCTTTCTATCTCCTCTTTTTGGTAATATAGATACCTGTAGGGCCTTACACAAGTGGGCTTGGCCCCTTCCTACAATTATATTTTGTGATCATAGCTCCTAAGAGGATGCAACTCTATAGGTTCAGCAAAGAGTCCCTGAAATTTTTCGAACACTTGTTTTACTGTTGGTAACACAGCCCCTTGAGAATCTCCTTTAACTCCATCCAAAACATGGAGCCATAGGCCCTTAGTTGTCCCCTTTTTTAGCTGGTTAATGTGTTCATCTTCCACAATACTCCTGGTAGGTAATTGTAAGCCTTGCAACTTAACTTTAACATCACCCACTGAAAATTGCATGGTTAAATCAGAGAAATTCCACAAAATATACCCTAAACTCCTCAGCCAATTAACCCCCAATACCACCTCACACCCGTCAAGTGTTAACACATAAAGATTAGTAACAAATTGTAACTTTTGTAAAGTAACCAATACAAGGGAGGGTAGCACCATTTGCTACCTTGACTGTCAAATGACTATCCATCATTGATAGTTTAGCCTTCTTTGCTACATATGGGTCAAGAAAACTATGAGTACTACATGTATCAATCAAAACCATCACCTTTTGATTGTTTATTTCTCCTAATAGCCGCATAGTTTTTGGTGCTAGAGATCCTGCTTAGGGGTGATACCCGCATGGTGCGGGGCGGGGGGTACCCTCCCCCGCACCCCGCCCCGCACCATGCGGGGTTTGGAGGTTTTCCCCCGTCCCCGCCCCCCGCCCCCAAGCCCCGGTGCCGGGGGGCGGGGGAAAAAATTCAATCTGCCCCGCCCCCCACCTTTCGACCACATTGTGTTTAACAAAAAAAATTTTTGTTCAAAAATATTTTTTTAGACCCAAATTATAATATAATTTAAATTATAAATTAAAATTTATAAATATAAAAAAAATTTAAACTCATTAGAGTTAAATTTTGGATTGCCTTGGCCTCTTATATAAAGGTTGGCCTAGGAGGCCAAAGCAATCTAATGACTTTAATATAATTTTAAGTCTTTAATAAATTGTATATATCTATATACAATATATTTATTTATATATATATAAATAAATAAAAAATTTATATGTGGAGCGAGGGCGGGGCCCCGCTGGGGTCATCCCGCCCCCCGTCCCCGCTAGACTCTCTCTATGCGGGGCGGGGGACCCCGCCCCCGCATGGGCAGAGCTGGGTAGCCCGCCCGCCCATACGGAGGCGGGGCGGAAACGGGGCGGGGCAGCGGGGCCGCCCCGCTGCCCACCCCTAATCCTGCTATGGCATGTAAAGAAATGCCCAGCAACTTCCTCATTTCTTCTCATTTGGTCTCCTCCATTTGCATAACATTCAAAGTTCCATATGTTTCCTCCAGGTCTTTTTCCTCTTCCATCCCCATTCCTTCCAATAGAAAAATTTTGGGACGACTACATCTGTGCCCTAGTTGGAACTTCTCATCACAATAGTAACATAAATCTCTCTCTCTCCTTTTCTGCATTTGAGTGGGTGAGATTCTTCAAATGGATAAAGTCGGTCTTTTGGTTGTGTTGTAAGGGGCTGAGTTTGGATATTGGTTTTTGGTATCAGGTCTGTTTGGTGGAGCTGGTAGTTTTAATATTGGTGCTGGTGGTGGTAGTTTGAGGGGTGAGGTTTGGTTACTGGTGTTTTGAAGTTGGGTTTTGGGTAAGAAACCACAGGTTCTTCTAAGGACCTCCTCTTCCTATAACCTGGCTAACCCAAATGTTGTAGAGAGTGTGTTAGGCTTAAACATAGTAACAATAATTCTGAGATCATCTCGAAGCCCACTAAGAAATATACTGATACGAAACTCCTCTATTACTTTGCAAATTTTATTAGATAACGCTTCAAATTGGGACTGATATTCCTCCACAGTAGTGGTTTGTCTTAATTTGGTAAAAGCTCCCACAGGATCCTCATAGGCTGAGGGTCCAAAACGTATTTTTAGCACTGTCACAAAGTCCTCCCATGAATGGACCAAGCTTGAGTCCATCAACCAACTGTAGCAAGAGAGGGCCTTGCCCTGTATATGAAAAAGGCTACTTGTAACCTTTGTTCATCTGGTGTGTGATAATATGAAAAGAACTGTTGGGTTTTGAGGATCCACTCCTCAGGTTCTGACCCATCAAGCTTAGGAAAATTCAATCTGTGTCCTAACTTGTATACCTCCACTACCCTCAAACAAAGGATTATTACTTACTTTAGTGTGAGAATTAAAGGATCCTTCTCCAGATCGTAGGTTCCCAACCACCATTGCCAACTGCTCATAATTGGATGCCAAATTGTTGATCTGTTGTAACACTGTTTCTAACAAACTTTTATGCTTTTCTTGCTCTTCTCGCAGGTACCCCTTCTCCCCCTTCAACGTTGCTACTGCTTCTGCCAGCTGAGCTTGGTGAGTATCTTCCGCCATGTCGCAGGAACGTGGCTCTAGGACCACTGATATGGTCTTTGTAATTTGTAAATTAAGGAAGTATAAAGTCTATAAGTTATTCGAGGTGACCAAGGCTTAAGGAAATATAATATAAAGTCTGTAGGTTATCCGAGGTGACCAAGGCCTCCACACTTGCACAAATATTGGATGAAAAACTGATTGATTTCATTAATATATTTTCTGAATTTAAATAGACATGTACAAAATAAACCCACCACAGGACACGACTACAACAACCCAACAGACTTACCCACGTCTTACCAGAATATAATCCACTTAAATTATGATTTACTAAAGCAGACTTGGTCAAAAGCTTAACAAATAATAAATAAAGCAAATGACGTAAATAACCTTAACTAAATAGCAAAAGACAAAGCAAACATAACCCTAAGATAGCAGGACTATTCTTTTAAAAATGGAAATAATGAATTTTTAGCCCGGATGTAAAAATGTGCCCAATGGAAAGGGGCCATCAAGATTAGGCTGCATCTCCCTCTTGTGTCGTCCGATAAATTAAGATGAGATAGATAAATTAAGATGAGATAGATAAATTAAAAATTAAAAATTAAATAAAATATTATTAGAATATCATTTTTTAATATTATTATTATTTTAAGAATTAAAAAAATTAAATTATTTATTATATTTTTAGTAAAAATTTAAAAAAATTATAATAATAAAATAAGATGAGATTAAGGTTGTAAATGAACCAGTCTGTTTGATAGCACACTTGGTATTTGCTTGGTTAAACTCAAATCGAACTCGACTCATGAAAAAAAAAACTCGTTCATGAAAGCAGATACCCGATAGAATTGTAAATGACACATACCCGATAAAATTCGACTCGACTCGACTAATGCTCGTTAAAGCTCGCTCGTTTATGCTCGAGTTGACTCGTTAGCTCGACTCGATTAAAACTCATTCATATATTGATAAATATATACATACACATATGTATATATACATATATATATGTAGTAACTAATAATATAAGCATACCACTTTTATAATTAAATATATAATATGTAATCTAATTATTTATGTCTATATAGTGAATATATTTCATAAGTATATTTTATAATTTGTATAATGATTAGTCGATAAAACTTAATAATTTCATATACTAGTATGTGAGAACCATATATGAAATAGATATATGCTATCATATTAAGTGTATGTATTAATAATATATGTAGGCATATTATATATTGTTATTTTGGACAAATATCAACTAGTTAAATATTAATTATTTATAAATTTTTTTAAATTTTATAACTCAATAGAGATTTAGTTGTATAAATTTAATATTAAATTTTTTATTTATTAATTATTAAATCTTATTTAAAAAATAAAAAAATAAACAATTCGAGCTCGAGCTCGGCTCTACTCGAACTCGTTTATAGGACAATCTCGAGCTCGAGTTCAAATTGAAAGTTTAGCTTATCGAGTCAAATTTAAACAAAAAAAAAAATCTCGAATTCGAACTCGAGTTTAAGTATTTTAAGACGAGTCGAGCTCGATAAGCTAAGGGTACGTTTGAATGTTGAACTGAGTTGAGTTGAGTTGATGATAAAATATTGTTAGAATATTATTGTTTATTATTATTATTATTTTGAGATTTGAAAAAGTTGAATTGTTTATTATATTTTGTATTGGAATTTAAAAAAGTTGTTGAGATGAGTTGAGATGATTTTAAATTCCAAACCAACCCTAAATACTGACTGGGCTAGACTCGATTACAGCCCCAGATGAGATATACAAACGGGATAGGCCGATGGAAATGGACAACGATAAACAGACGCTGAAGGGAAACGCAGGTTCCCGAAATAAAAAACCCCAACCCTAAAGGCGGAACTCTTCCAGTACGTAGTTTTCCTGCTCTTCTGCGATCGGAGAGTTGAATGGCGTCTTCGTCGAGCAGCGGACTAACATTCAAATTGCATCCGCTGGTGATTGTGAATATATCTGATCACTACACCAGGGTTAAGTCTCAGATGCACCCGCCCATAGGGCCCTACGCCAACGACAACAGCAATGGCACTGACGGAGCCACGTCGCTCCCGCCTCCTGTGCCGAGGGTCTATGGCTGCGTAATAGGGATTCAGAGGGGACGCACCGTCGAGATATTCAACAGCTTCGAGCTCCTCTACGATCCCTCCACACATTCCCTTGACCGCTCCTTCCTCGAGAAGAAGCAAGACCTCTGTTGAGTGTACTTTCTTCCTCCTTTTTTTTTGGTGGCCTCTCTCTCTCTCTCTCTCTCGATATAATATATTTATCCATTCTTTTGGTTATTTTCGATAGATCTGATTAGGGTTTTTCTGAACCTTTATTGATCCTGCGCTACATTTGTTCTCTTCTCTCATATGATGTTCCAGATAAAAAGGTTTTCCCCAACTTCTATATACTCGGATGGTATTCTACTGGCAGCGATGCCCAGGAATCTGATATGCATATTCATAAAGCCGTGAGTTCTGATATCTTCGGAGAGGCTTTATGGTTTCCCGTATTATGCATACGATCAAATATCGGGTGCCCCTTGTTCTTTTTTTGGCTCTAAATGTTGTTTTGAGAATGGAATGTGCTATTGCACTTCTAGTATGCCATTTTTTATTCTTCCTTTCTCTACGTTTTTGGCAATTGTGCTTCAAGTTTCCCATGGCTTTAAATTTCACTAAATCGAACTTATACTATGTTCATTTTTAAATAGGCTTCCATGTGTATGATAGGAGCTTCTTGGAAAACAGAGTATTTTTGGTAATAGATAGAAACATAAAGGAAGATAGAAATCCTAACTTTAACTAGGTGTTATCCATGTATACATCCTGTGGGCTTTGCTTATATACTTTTATTTTTGTAAGTAAAAAACATTTTATTGATAGAAGTAAATAGGTATAGCCCAAGTACATAGGAGGTATACAAATAACATACGCCTAGTTACAAAATAAGGAGCTAGAAGTGATACAAGAAAGCATTTGAGCAAGCTCCATTAAGAACACAAGAGGGGCCCCAAAGCAATAAAGTATGGAAGAAGAAACTTCTAAACTCATCCGGAAACGCTCCTTATCTTCAAGCTTCGGCCATTCCTTTCAATTCATAGACACCACATGATACATAGAGGAATCATACTCCATATATCCGCAATATGTGAATTGGCCTTACATCTTTGCCAACATACAAACTAATCAACCACCCTCTTTGGCATTACCCATGCCCGTTCTATTAAAGATCCCCACCCATAACATCCTTGCCACCTCATAGTGAAGTAAAAGATGATCCACCGACTCCCCACTTTTCTTACACATATAACACCATTCCATTACGATGAGACCTCTCTTTCTCAAATTTTCCAAAGAGATGTTGTCCAGCCAAAGAAAGCAATCTTAGGTGGCACATTACTTTTCCAAATACACCAAGGGAACGAAATATAATTTTGACTTGACAAAACCTTGTACAATGTTTGCACAGTAAACTTCCTACTCCTTGTCTTCATCCAAAGCATCCTGTCCACCACATTATTACCAAAATTCAAAGTATACAATAAACTGTAAAAATGAGAATTTGTTTTGTCAAGTAAACAATTGTATTAATGAGAATAGGCATAATCCAAGTACATAGGGGGTATACAAGATGTTACACCTAGTTAAGAGGAGGAAATGGAAACAAGAAAGTCATGAAAGTCTAGACCATTGAAATCTACAACTTTAGCCCATAGGAATAAAGTTTTAACAAAGAATAATCTAATCTCCTTTTATGTGCGCTCCTTATCTTCAAAAGTCCGATAATTTCGTTCCTTCCATAGGCAGCATAGAATACAAATAGGAAATATCTTCCACACAACTGTGAATTGTGGAAAACCGCCAAGGTTTGTCTAACTGGCCAAAAGTTTGACCACAGTCGCAGGCATAACCCAGACTAGCTCCAACTTTCTGAAGACGTCATCCCATAACACTCTAGCAACCTCACGATGCAGTAGAAGATGGTCCATAGTCTCACCACTATTTCTGCACATATTGCACCAGTCCACTATAATCACCCTGCATTTCCGTAAATTGTCAATCGTCAAAATTTTACACAAAGAAGCTGTCCAAGCAAAGACATTCCACTGTGGGGAACCACTAGAATGACCCAACAACTCAGACGCTGAAGCCTCCTGATTAAGAGCCAGATGAAAGAGAGAGGGAAACACGGTCTTAAGAGCTGAATCACCACACCAAAAGTCATGCCAAAAATTGACCCTGGATCCATCACCAATTGTTTTTTTTATAAGTAAAAATATTATATATATTAATATCTATAGGAGTAAACAAGTACACTTGGCGTATACAAGAAGCACCTAGCCCATACTAGAGAGCCCCTAATGACTAGAGAAACATCACCAATTGTGAATCTAATAAAACAAGCAAAAGCCTCCCATCCATTTCTAATATTCTTCTACAAACCAACACCATGCACACTTCTCACTTCATTAGAACCCCAACCCCCTTGCAAACTCCCATACTTTAACTCAATAATAATCTTCCATAAAGACTCCCATTCCTGATTGTACTTCCGTAACCATTTCCTAAGGAGTGCCTTGTTAAAAATGCTCATTTCGAATTCCCAACCCTCCACTAGAAATCGGTGTACATACCTTATTTCACTTGACCAGGTGGAACTTAGGGTCCGTTTTGCAATACAACTGTTCTAAAGTATTCTCAGATATTCTCGGATATTTCCTTCCTAAATATCACTCAAACACAAAACACTTTCAATTTTAAATATTCAATTTTTTCATCTAATCATTACCTAATCATTACATTACAACTTTTCCAAATTTCCAAAAAAAAAAAAAAACTTTTTAAATTTCAAAACAAAAACAATATTAAAACAAATTTTTTAATTTTATAATATTTTTATTCAACCTTTTCTTTCTCCTTTCTCAAAACCCAATGAAACATCTTAATTCAAACCATTTTACTACTATTCACAGATATATTGAGATATTCTAAATATCGAAACCGTCCCTTAGGGTACGTTTGGGTGTTGAAAAGTGTTGAGAAGTGTTGAGAATGTTTGTGAATAGTTATGAGTAGAGATTGGAGTGAGTTTGTGGGTCCCATTGAGAGTATTTTGAGTTGTTTGGATGTGTGAAGTATGTTGAGTTGTTGACTTTTGAGTAGGTAGTTGAAAAATGTGTGGGTCCCATAAATATTATAGTGATTTGATTTTTAATAATAAATATTATAATAATTTTATTATAGTTATTTTTTAATATTAATAAATATTGTAGTGATTTTATTTTACTTTTATATATAATAATGATAAATATTATAATGATTTTATTTTTAATTTATATATAATAATAATAAATATTATAATGATTTTATTTTTAATTTATATATAATAGTGATAAATATTATAATAATTTTATTTATATATATATAATAGTGATAAATATTATAGTAATGTTATTTTTTAATTATATATTATAGTGATTTTATTTTTAATTTATATATAATAGTGATAAATATTATAGTATTTTATTTTTTATTTATATATAATAGTGATTTTATTTTTATTTATATACTTTCGTGTTTTTATTTTTTATTTATATATTATAGTGATTTTATTTTTTATTTATATATTATAATGATTTTATTTATATATATATAATAGTGATAAATATTATAGTGATTTTATTTTTATTTATATATTTTAGTGTTTTTATTTTTTATTTTTTATTTATATATTATAGAGATAAATATTATAATGATTTTATTTTTTATTTTTATATTATAGTGATTTTATTTTTTATTTATATATTATAATGATTTTATTTTTTATTTATATTTAATAGTGATAAATATTATAGTGATTTTATTTTTATTTATATATTTTAGTGTTTTTATTTTTTATTTATATATTATAGAGATAAATATTATAATGATTTTATTTTTTATTTATATATTATAGTGATTTTATTTTTTATTCATATATTATAATGATTTTATTTTTTATTTATATTTAATAGTGATAAATATTATAGTAATTTTATTTTTTATTTTTTATATATTATACTGATTTTATTTTTTATTTATATATTATATTGATTTTATTTTTTATTTATATATTATAGCGATTTTATTTTTTATTTATATATAATAGTGATAAATATTTTTTATTTATATATTATAGTGATTTTATTTTTTATTTATATATTATAGTGATTTTATTTTATTTATATTTAATAGTGATAAATATTATAGTGATTTTATTTTTTATTTATATGTAATAGTGATAAGTATTATAGAATATTTGTGAATTGTTATGAGTAGAGTTTGAAGTGGATTTGTGGGTCCCATTGAGAGTATTTTAAGTTGTTTGGTATGTGAAGTATTTTTAAAAGTACGAGAATAGTTGAAAAGTGTTGAGGAATGTTTGGTACCCAAACATAGCCTTAGTCTCCTCTCAAATTCCTCCCCACAAAAAAGCTCGAAACACTGCTCAATTTGATTAGCCACACTTGCTAGCAATGGAAAAATAGATAAAAAAATAAGTGGGAAGATTAGAAAGTGTACTCTTAATGAGAGGGATTCTTCCCCCTTTTGATAAGTACAACCTTTTCCTTCCAGTCAATCTCCTCTCAATTTTCTCCATGACCCCATCCCAAATAGCCTTAGCCTTGAAAGAGTCCCCAAGTGGAAGACCCAAGTATTTCATTGGCAATGAAGCTACCTTGTAACCCAAAAATACTTGCCAACCTTCTAATGTTCCTTACATCTCCCACAGGCACCATCTCAAACTTTCCAAGGTTCACCTTAAGATCAGAAGCAGATTCAAAACAAATCAAAAGAGCCTTCATCGCCTGAATGTGACCCAGATCTGTACCACAAAAAAAGTATAGTGTCATCTACAAAAAGAAGATGATAAACATTAATAAAACCATTGTTAGTGCTTCCCACTAAAAAGCCAGATAGAAATCCCGCACCAACCGTAATCTCCAACATTCGACTAAGCACATCCATAACAATCACAAAGAGAAGGGGATAATGAGTCCCCTTGTCTCAAATCACGCATGTTGCTAAAAAACCAGTAGGGTTACCATTGACCAAAACAGAAAATCGAACCTTATTTACACAATGTTTAATCCACATACACAACCTCTCCCCAAATCCACATCTCTCAAGTAAGTAAAAAAGGAAATCCCAATTCACATGATCATAAGCCTTCTCCATATCCAACTTACATAAAATACTTGACAATCCGCACTCCCATTCTCAATCTACTCTCTGCAATAAGAATCGAATCAAGAATCTATCGCCCCTTAACAAAAATCTCCATAATCGTACTCAAACGATTAGCAAGTACCTTACACCCCATTTACAAGTAAATATGACGAAAATCCTTGACATCCGTCGCCCCTGCCCTTTTAGGAATGAGTGCTAAGAATGTTGTATTAAGGCATTTCTCAAACTTTTTATAAGAAAATAATTAATGAAAAACACTCATAATGTCTCCCTTCACAATATCCCAACACTCATGAAAAAATGCCATAGAAAAACCATCCAGCCGCTTTGTCTTTAACAATCCCTCTAACCACATGGTGTACCTCACCCTCCTCAATTGGTCTCTCCAACCAATTTGCACTTGAAATATTGATAGTCTCAAAAGCCAGCCCATCAAGTTTTGGCATTCGCAAATGCCGAGAGAAGTGTTTCATAATAGGAAAATACTCTAGCTACACAAAGTAATCTCACAAATTGACGTAATTTTATGTGACTTGTTAGATTATGAAATTACTTTTATTGTAAAGTAGAGCTAACGGATCAGCTAAAACCACATCAGTTTGTAGGATTACTTTTGTCTAATACATTTATGGCTCTAACACTCATGTTCATAATAATGAACCAAGTGGTTCTTGATATCAGAATGATCATCAATAACACAACAATCATAATGGAGCATCTTAATAGCATTGTTCCTACAATGAGAATTGGCTACCCGATGGGAAAACTTTGTGCATCGATCTCCTTCTTTCAACCAGAGTGCCTGCGATTTCTACCTCCACGAAATCTCCTTCATCAAAATCAGATTTTCAAGTTCAGCTGTCATTGAACTTTTCCTACTCAACTCCTCCGATAAAACCTCAATCTCGGCCCTCTCATTCAACCTATGCAACTTCTCTAAGAGGAACTTTCTTTGACTATCAATATTTCCCAAAACTTCCACATTCCACTTCTTCAAATCATTTTTCAAAGCTTTAAGCTTATTTGCCAATATAAAGCTCGGGGTACCAATAAATTGGTAAGAAGGCCACCATTGTCTCACCATATCCACAAACCTTCAGCTTTCAACCATATATTTTCAAACTTGAAATACCTACGACCCCCATGAATACCCCCACAATCTAATAAGATAGGAAAATGATCCGAACTTACCCGAAACATTCTTTTTTGGTAGCAATCCGAAAAATGAGCCTCCCAAGAAGGGGAAACAAGAAATCTGTCCAACCTTGACCCAACTTGATGGTTAGACCAAGTGAGCACCCCCACCAGACTCAAGTCCAATAACTCCAGATCAAAAGTAAAGTAAATTAGAAAAGTCTACCATAGTCAGACATAATCGAGACTCCCCTGACCTCTCACTTGGAAACCGAGTAACATTGAAATCCCCGCCAATACACCATGACACCTCCCACCAGCTATAAACTTTTGCAATCTCATCCCACATAAGCCTTCTACTACTATCCAAATTAGGCCCATAAATGCTTGCAAAAACCCATTCAAACCCATCTTCCACATTCTTGAAAACACAAGCCACTGAATATTCCCTAATACACCCAACTAAAAGCTCCACAATCCTCTTGTCCACATCACAATGGTACAACCAGAGGCCCCCTTAGAAGCAATGAATACCCATTCCACATAAGGGTATCCCCATAAACTTCTGATGATTCTCCTATCAACCAACTGTAACTTTGTTTCCTGTAAGCAAATAATATCAACCTTCCATTGTTGAAGTAAGTTTTTAACACGAAGGCGCTTGTTACGATTATTTAGCCCCCTAACATGCTACGAAAGACTTTTAGGCTTAATAAAGTAAGACTTGAAGCCCTTCCCTTACTCCTTTCTCGACTTACACTCTTCACTTTTGCATCATAATTTATTGTACAAGTAAGTCTCTTCAATTCTTTCTTTTTTCGATGTTGATTTCGAAGACGAATGGTGGCCCGCTTCAATGGCAATAAGTAAGGCCCTAAATTGGCCTTCAAATCCCTCAGTGCCTCACATGAAATCCCCAAGCACTCTTGAACTCTCTTAAGAGCCCATTTCGAAGAGCACCTAGCCACACCTGGGAGCAAAGTACATAACGACACAGGATCATCACCCACCTTCTTCCTTTCGATATGAATACAAACCAGATTCTCCATATCCCATATAACCAACCACATCTCAGCAAGTCTTTGGTCATCCCTCGAAAGCTTCGAATCATCCTCCACCATTGAACTAAAATGATGATCCTCCTCATGCACTACAACACTGAACCCAGAATGCACTTTGAGTTTACCATTAGATTCTCGAGATTAGAGTGAGGTGAGGAGAAATCAATGTCGTCATATTCTATCCTAGGTAATGCCTCCGACTTGAAAATACTGGCAAAACCATCAGCGAAACCTCGGGAGAATCCATCGATGAAACTTCTGACAACTGAATACTTATCCCAGGGGTGGAAACAGCCGGTGAGCTGTTCTGTGTAAACCCCGGTGCCAGAGGAGCTTCTGTCGATGGTTGGCTAAGGTTGTTCAAGGTTGAACCTAAAATAGGCCCGAAAGTCTTCTTAACCAGCCACACCGACCCCGGCCAGGTTGTCTTCTGAATATCCGGTCCAATTTTTTTGTTTTCCCTTATCCAAATCTCTAGGTTTGGGCCTTTATTACAGCCCATTGGAGACTTCACATTAGACCCACAATAAATATGACCCTTCCGCTGCATGCCGGCCCCTTTAGTAAAACTCAAGCTCACTGCCTCGAGATCATCTTCCTGCTTCTCTGTCATAGACTTCTGGCCCAAAAGCTCCCTTAGGCCCATCTCCTTATCAATCCTCGACAGAAGTGTTGATCTTCTCTTTAATTTTGATCAGTTCCAGCTTCAACTCCCACCTCCAACAGCGACTTTCTCTACCCGACTTGACAAGCCTCCCTCGGAAACATCAACAGCACCCGTTGAAGCAAGAGTTTGATTGCGAAAGGCAATAGTCTTCACTGCTCTGCCGCCTACCTCCGTCACCACCATGCCCCGAGAGCCCTAAGATCCCCTATTTTGATCCGTCGGGAGCTAAATGGTCGGAAAGGCATGGGTTTCAACAATGCCACCATGTAAGCTTCACCACCCAATCTATCCCCTAACAACGTCAACTTAGAAGGAACTCGACCCCCACTGCAAGCCTAAATTTTAACTCCATAATCAAAGCTTCCTTGTCATTGGTGATAGAAACAGAGGAGTTTGCATAACCCAAAACCTTGAGCATTTCGGCAAAACATCTCCGTCCCTTCCTGTCCATATCCTCATGGATGACAATGAAGCCTTTCCTGCCACCATAACAATACTCTATAATAACCAAACAACGCTCATAGTATTTTACACATTGATGTGCTAGAAAAGCTCAGTTCCCTTTACTCGACTTGTAGAAATCACTATCTCCTAATTCAACAAAAGCAACAACCAGCCATCTCACCATCACCTTGCCAATGATAACAGTTTTTTTAAACTTTCCTGCTTCTTTCAGTAATACGCAACTACCCTTCCTTCACGACTGAAAACGTGAAAATCTTCACCAAAACACTTTTCTCGGATGCCATCCCAGCAAGACAGAAAAAAGCCCAAACTGAAAAGGAAACCTGAAAAGCAGAAGAGAAAGAAGATAAAAAAAAAAAAAGTAAGGATAAAAATAACAGAGGAGGAGAAAATAGATTAGAAAAGCAATTAATGGGAAGATTTAGGAATATTTCTGGCGAGAAGTGCTGGAAATAAGAAGAAGACAGGAAGTCATGGTTTTGCTTTGCCAACTCTTAAGTATTAAAATCTTATTGATCAGAGCATTAATTGGATTCTGTGCAATGTGAGTTTCTTTCAGTTAATTTCATTGTAATCTTTTATATCTTTTTGTTTTTATTTTTATAAGTGAACAAAAAATTTATTGATGAATGATGAATAGGCCTAGCTCAAGTACCCGAGATTTTTATGTCTTTATATTTCGATTACTTAGTGTTGCCATCTGGCTTAAATGCAGCTCATTAATGTGCATACGTTTCAGATTTTGTTATAGACCAAGCTTCAAGAAATGCAATTTCATTGTCCTCCAATATGTTAGTTTTTTTTTTAATTTTTTTATTTGGGTTAGGATTATATATTTTCTTCTTGTTCATTGAAAACTTTGTTATGGTATGTGTGCAGATACTTTGTGCAGTCAAGTTATTTTTTCTGAGTGTTAACTGCAACGCATGCACTTTTTTTTTAGTTAATCGCAATGAACATTCTTTTGTAACAGTTGATGGATATAAACGAAAGTCCTGTTTATGTTCTTCTCAATCCTTCAATTAATCATGCTCAAAAGGATCTCCCAGTCACTATTTATGAAAGTGGTATGTAACCTGCATCATTACCCATTATTGCTTGTGAATAATTCCTGTGAGCAATGCTGTGAATATGCAAATATAAAGAATAGAATCATACTTCAATTCTCACCATCTCTCTTATCATCTTTTTCTCTTCCCACCCCTTCATTTCTCATCATTACTTATCTATATAAATTTGCAAACATAGAATTAGTTTGATTCTGAATAGTCAAATTATCTGCTGGAGACCTGGGTCAGAAATTATTCCGCTGCTGAATAATGTGTTTCTGCTTTCTTGATCGTGTAGGTTCCCTACAATCATTTTTTCATTAAAATCTCATGATTTATTCATGTTTTTTTGTATTTCTGAGTAAGATGACTTTCTTATTAGGTTTTCACTTCTAATTTTACTAAGGCGATAACCTTTCTATTCTTTTGGGTCTTGATGTTTGAAACTCAGAGCTGCATGTCATAGATGGGATTCCACAGCTTATTTTTGTTCGTTCAAACTACACTATTGAGGTTTGGCTTGCTAATTCTATGTACATAGTTTGATCTAAATACCACCAATAGGGTTACCGATTAACTTTTTTTTTTTTTTTTTTGGGGGGGGTGCGGGGTGCGGGTGTGGTGGTGCTTTATAGACAGTCGAAGCAGAACGTATTTCAGTTGATCATGTTGCACATCTTAAACCATCTGATGGAGGTTCAGCAGCTACTCAATGTGAGTGCCCCACCCCCTTCTCCTTATTATTTTCCCAAAACACGTTTATGATAAACCTTGTTTGAGGAGAATATAGGCTGTTGAAATTAGTTATATAATTTCTGTCTCAAAATAGTTAAGGTGCTTTCCTTTTTGGCTATCCCAAAATATACGAAAGTTTCTAAGAATAAAAGCATTTATCCTTTTTACCCTGAACTTTGAACCCACCTTTTTCTTAACTTGCCTTTCTTGGTCCACCTAAGGACATTTTAGAAAGATTGATATGTTTATTGTTTCATTAAAATGCGTGCTATTTGCAAGCTTACATCTATTCTGAGAAGGCATAAAAGAATCTTCTTTTGTGATACCTATGATTGCATGCGGGTTTGTTTGCAGTGGCTGCTCACCTCACAGGCATACATAGTGCCATCAAAATGCTGAATAGCAGAATCAGGGTTCTTCATTACTATCTTCTAGCAATGCAAAAAGGTATATCCATCTCTATTTTATTTAAAACTGGAATACTTTGAGATTTAAATATCAAACAGAAATTAAGCTTCTTAAAGCTAAAGAAGATTAAACAAAAGCCACAAATATTATTATATCAGATCTCTAGAGGGAAAAATATCCCTTTGTAACTCGCATTTTAGCTATGAAGGAAAACTTTAGTGTTTACTTCTTTTAGGGATCTCCCTGACTCTGTTTTTTCCTCTCAATGTATATCTGTCTCTCCTGAGTTCATATAGGCACTGGTAGACATTGACAAAATTAATCTCTTGCTTGGACTTTTATGGTTAAAGACCCAGGTTGGTTATTAATTACACTCGGTACTGCTAAATACAGGTGATATCCTCTGTGAGAATTCACTGCTAAGACAAGTATCAAGTCTTCTAAGAAGATTGCCAGCTATTGAATCAGAGAAATTTCAAGATGACTTCTTGATGGTGGGTGCTAAATACACTTTTTTGGGATGTCAATGAAGATAAGCACTGGGGATATCTGTGTTGGGATAGTAGGCATGCTGACAGTATAAACCAAAATCTGTCTATATAAAGGAGTGTGTTTATGCATGCTGACAAAATTTTCTCCGATTGATAGCTCCAAACTTGTAACTAGTTGTTCTCTTTCGTATACTCCTTGTGTACTTTAGCATCGCCTATTCACTTAATTCAATAAAATTTTATTTTACTTATAAAAATTCTCTCATTGTGGTGATTGAAGCAGCAGGTCCTCATGATAAGTCACTTGTAGCCGTAATTTTATGGGCAAAATATCTAATCCTAAAGGCACCTTTAATATGTGCCTAATAATAGGATATTGCCATGTACCTGGGTAGCACCTCTTTTTGAGTTCCACTAACATTTTAGTTGTAAAAAAAGGATATAGCCTTGATCAATGCCTTCTTTTTCATGTTTCTTGTTCCTTAATAGTTTTTCTTTTTACTTAAAAAAAATTTGTTCTTGGAGGATCCATGTGATAATAAATAATCAGCACATACATTAATGATTAATTTACTCTTCATTCTATTGTTGATTTTGTCCTCACTTTTCTTTCGGTGTGTCTGCCCTCTTTTGACAGGAATACAATGACACACTATTGATCACTTACCTGGCCATGTTCACCAACTGCTCAAGGTATGTAGGTATTCTTATACTGCAATTTTTTCTTTTTTGTGTGCTTTAAGTTTGTATTGGTGCGTTGTGTGCAATAATTTATTTGGTGTGATAAAAGAAAACGAAAACTTGAACTCTGGCAGCTAGTGGGTTGATGTTTTTTTAGAAGAGGACTTTGTCTGGGCTCCAAACGAACCAAGCATATGCTGTAGTAATAGAACATAACTCCTAGTTTTGCATGGATTGGACTCAAAAACCTTTCGGATATGTAATGGGTGGTTTTGAAATTTTATGTTGTTTTTATCTTGTTTCAACTTTCAAGATACAAAGAAGTTGGATACCGATCCCAAAAAAAAAGGAAGATTGAAGTTGGATGATTTCAGCCGAGAACTTATGATAGGACTTTCCACATTGAAAGGAAGTACCTTTATCTTAAAAGTGTCTATTAGAAAGGACTTGAGATTTATTAAAAACCATGGGCTGCTTGGTCAATGACTCAATTATAGAACCAATCGGATTTGCTAAATGTGTGGAGTTGCCATGCCCGGGATGGAAATCTCCCTCCAGCATGATACCTGTATAGTGTATAGGGCTGTGCAAAAAAGTACATAACCCGATCCGTCCGTAAGACCCGATCCGATCCGACCCGAAAATGCGGGTTGAAATAGCTTGCGGGTCGAACCCGCTGAAACCGACTACACATTTTCACAATTGATCACAAACCCTAGCTGCCATCCCTCCTCATTTCTCTCTGTTGTTATAAGCACTTGCAGTTGATTTAAAGCACGAGTTGGAGCATCGTTCAACCACAAGGATAATCCTCAATTTTATGCCAATTTGGAAAAAAAAAAAGAGAACAACCAGAGCATTTCATCACGGAAAAAACCCAACCTTGTAAATACTCGAACGAACCAACGAATTAAATTGAAGAAGAAAAGCAAGGCTTGCTTGCATCAACTGTAAGGAGCTCGGTCCAAGCACCATCTAGGAATCCCCATAAAACCCATATCGGATGCTCTGCAAAAATGCCCATTTCATCACGGGTCCGATGAAAACCAACATGAAAGTGACGAAAGTAACACCTGAGAGGAGAACCCAAATTGATATTAGGGGGCTCTTGTGGCCACCACTGTCACCGTCACCCGCGAGTGCCACGGCTAGAGCCGCAGGATCCACGCAGCGATGTCGTCGAATGCAGCTCCAACCACGGCGAGCTCTCCCACTCTGTTACGGTTGAGGTTATGGCGAGCTCCAACCATGGCGACCCATCCCTTGTCGAACATCCGTCCCTTCTTGTCGAACGCAGCGATGTTGTCGACTTCCTCTGTTAGTTCCTCTCACTCTCGCTTTCTCTCTGCGTTTATGCCCCTGTACCCCCTTTCGAACTCGATCTTACATCAATCTCGTTTGTATCTCGATCTCTTGATATTAAGGTCTTATTACTCTTCAAACTCGGGTCGGGTCGGGTCGGGTCGGGTCAAACCGCTTATTTTGTTCTGTGTGGCGGGTTGGGTCGGGTCGGTCCTAAATACTAATCGGGTCAGTCGGTGCTCACCCCTAATAGTGTATACTTAATATGGTAGTGCAGTATATAGTTAGGGGAAGTGGTTGGATTTGGTAGGCATTTCTTTTATTTATTTTTCACTGATATCATAATGTTTTACCGTGTGGCTTTTCATTTTTTCCAACAGCACAATGAATGAACTAGTCGACAAATTCAACACTGCATACGACAGGCATAGTCGAAGGGGTGGACGGACTGCCTTTATGTGAAAGGAAGCTGCTTGCATCTGGCAGTCTTGCTGGCTTCTATTTCTTTTGTGCATGGCACATAGGAGCTTACGAATCATATTGCTAGGAGCCAAGGATCCAGACAAATAAGGAAAAAATTGAAAGCTATATGGTTTTCTTCGTTTTTATTTTTCTTTAAAAAAAAATGGCTCTGCGCACTATATTGAGTTATTATGGAAGGTGGAGTACCAAATGACTTTGGGAGTGGAAGATGTGGTTTCCATATGGTCCTTTGTGAATTGCTGCTTTCGTGTTTGTCTTGCCTGTGAGCATATTCACAGGTCACAGCCTATAATATTGTATCATGTAAGATGATACGTAAGATGATGAAAACAATCGTAACAGCTTTAAAAGTACTTTAGACATGTTTGCCAAACAATAAATAACTTTTCACACAAATACACAATAAAAATCCCCAACTTCTAATTAGAATGAAAACATCGTTGAGCTATTTTTATTTTTAGGTTCTAAAAAATGTTAGTGCTTCCCAAACACCATGCGAGCTTACCTTGTAGACCTTCGTATCATTTTATACAATTTTATCTCCTATATATTCACTTCAGCGGTTATCAGCCATCAAGGTTCTAATGGTGAGTAATACTTTTTACTAAGTCTAGCATGCTACACGTTACTTATTGTGATCCATTGTATTTATAAAAAGGATCAAAGTACTTGGTATTTAATAAAAAGTCATGCAAATAAATTTATTCTCTTATAATAATTCCTCACTTGGAAAATTTTACCAAACTTGTCCTAAAAGCTTCAAAACCTCAACTTCGAGTGATGCATTGCAGCCAACTCAAAAATTATTATTTTAGCACAAATATTATACTAAAAAAATCGTGTCGGCTCGATTGGTATTTTGAAATGGAAATGGAGTGAAAATGATGAAAAAAGAGAAAAAAAGAAACGGGTTCAAGTCTTTGAATTTAGAGAAATTATATTTATATGCCGGTGTGGATAGCACACTTAGTAAAGTATTTGCATGGCATAATTTAACTTGAAATTTTAAATTTTGAATCTTATAAATCAAATTTTGCTTTTCAAGTGATTTAGATAGTGTGCTCTATACACCAGTTTGAAAATAGAATAACTTTTGAATTTATCTTTTTCCTTTGATAGTAGCACTTATGTTTTAGAGAAGTTTCAATATTAACATTATATTTTGAACTCCAAAATTTTAGTAAAGCAACTTAGAATACACTTGGCTGTTAAGAGTATCTCAAATCATCTATGAATAATAGTGAAATAATAGTGAATATTAGTAGCTAAAGTGTATGTTTTCTCTCCGCTCACAAAAAAGTCCAATGAGGTCTTAAGGGGGTTAACGATGAGTGTTACAGCTGAATAAAGAGTTGTAGGTGAGTTTTAGAGCGATCATGGGGTTCCCGAAACAACTAGTTATATAATTTAAGGTGTTTGTGTTGATGAAAGATCGAGGCTCGTTGTTAATAATAGAGAGGAGTTGGAAGATAGTGAAGTAGATGAGAATGGGGAAGTCACTGGTGCATTGGTTTATTAGAACCTTGGAGGAGTGTCTGAGGAGTGGGACAAAGGGTTTCTACATCTAGGGAGGGTAATAGAAGCTTCATAGCGCAGAGGTGTTCAAACGCACGTGGTAGATTCATGGTGCTAGTGGAGTATGGTGGGGGTGAAAGATGAAACTTTATCTTCATTCCAGAAGATATGGAGGGGAAGGGATGGAGGATGAGGCCATATCGGAGCAGGAAGTTGTGAACCACAATATAGGTGGGGTATTGCAGAGGCTACTGGGGGTGGGGACTTGAATGCAAAATTGATCGTACGAACGACTTCGCAGATGCAGTCCAGAAAGCAGGGTGGGGGGACAGCTCAGTGTGGAGTCACCGTGAGACAAAACAATGGCGAGAGGACTGAAAGGGCTAATCAGTTCACTGGTATAGTACATACACAATGGAAGGATGGCAATGGCAAGTCCTCTATTGGCTTGGCAGAAGGTGGCGTGCACAGTACGTTGAAGGATATGCAAGCTCAACTGGCGGCATTGCAAGAACAATTTGATTTATTGATATGGAGCGTAGAGGAGGAAGATGAGGTGGGTATGGGCCAAGTGATTCATAAAACTAATGGGCCTAAAAAGAGTGGGCATGGGCATGGACCCCAACCAGTGGGCCAAAATGTGGAAAATGAGGGCTTTGCTTGTGCTGATGGGTAGCAGATGGCAAGGGCCGAGTCTTTGGGGATGGGCTTTGCTTGTGTGGGGATGGCCAGTAGATAGTAAAAGGAATGGGCCGAGTCTCTGGGCCTCAACCCGTGGGGCATCTTAAGGGCAAAGCTAAGGCTGTAGCCCAACCCAGGTGGAGAATCAGCAAGGGGTGCGAGGCTGGGCCATCTGCTGGTAGGAAACTTCCAGTCGCGTCGAAAAATATCCTGTCACCATCGATCCTAGCCAAGAAGTCTTCGACGGTGATCAAGTTGGCGGAGATGACGGCAATAGCGTCGATTACAATGGCAGGCCTAGAAATGTGCCACATCAACCTTGCATCGATGTGCATCTGAAATCAAGCCCAACAAGGACAGAAAATGCCGAAAAACAGTGGGGAAGATCCCTCTCTTGAGATTCAGGTGGCATCTTCTCCGGCAAAGGGTTCCCAGCCTCTAGATGTAGCCCGTGTGTTGTTTTCAGAGCATGGGAGTGGTGAGGGAGAGGTTTTGGGGCCATCTCATTTTCCAAAGTATGGGAGTGGCGAGGGGGAGGATTTGGGGCCATCCGAGAGGTCTTTTCTTGGTGAGGATGAGATAGGGTCGCTGATGCCAGTGCAGTGGGCATCAATGGAAGATCATGAGATGGATGGGGAGCCTATACTGCTGAAGGCTTTACCATCAGTTCAGCATATGGTTTCGAACTAGGTTTTGAATAAGGTGTAAGAGATTCAGCATTGTGTGGGGCTGGAGTGTGAAGGATTCGGAAAAAAATTTATGGCTTTGCTAACGACCATTGAAGTGGGAAATATGCATATCAAGAAACTTGGTCAATGAATTATAAGGGCATTTCAAACCGTGAAAGATCTAAAGGGAGGGGGTCGAAAATTCTTTATGAAGCCTAAGATTATATCATGGAATGTTTGATGGCTAAACGAGGTTAATAAGCGCTTGCGGATAAAAAATCTGCTCTGAGGGTGGAAGGCAGGTATTGTGTGCTTGCAGGAAACTAAGATGGAGAATATTTCAAGAAGCATCATTAGAAGTTTATGGAGCTATTCATATGTTGATTGGGTTTTTCTTGCTTCGATTGGGGCGTCAGGGGGGTATCCTAGTTATGTGGGATAGAAAGGTGGTGGAAAAAATGGAGGAATATATCGGGAAATACACAATGGCTTGTACCTTTCAAAATGTGGAGGATAATTTTCGATGGGTGTTTGCTGGAATTTACAGACCGACCTTGGACAACAGCATAAATTTTTTATGGGAAGAGGTGGCCGGTTTACAAATCTGGTGGGAACTTCCTTGGTGTATAGGTGGACATTTTAATGTTGTCAGATTCCCAAGTGAAAGATCGGGAGATAGCAGGTTGCGACCAACAATGTCGAATTTCTTGGGTTGTATTTTTTACTTGGGTTTGGTGGACCTTCCTTTCATGGGTGGTGCGTTCACATGGTCCAATAATCAAACATGGTCTAAATTGGACAGATTTTTAGTTTCCCCAGAATGAGAATCTCATTACTCGGAGGTATGTCAAAAAAGATTGCCTTGCCTTTATTCTGATCATTTCCCTATTTTATTGGATTGTGGGGGAATTCAAAAAGGAAAGAGATACTTTAAATTTGAGAATATGTGGCTAAAAACTGACAGATTTGTGGAGTGGGTTAGGCAATGGTGGTCATCCTATCAAATCCAAGGTACCTCTAGTTTAATCCTGGCATGTAAATTGAAAGCCTTGAAACAAGTTTAAAGCTTTGGAATTCTCAGTCTTTTAGTGATATAGGCAACCGTAAGAAGCCATTATTGGAGGAGCTTCATGAGGTAGAGAGAGCACAGGAGGGATGGGCCCTATCACCAGAGGAGCTGGCTCGGAGAACAAAACTAGCCTCAGAACTAGAGAGGGTTACCCTATTGGAAGAGATTTCTTGGCGGCAAAACTCTCGAGCTTTGTGGTTGAAAGAGGGTGATCGCAGTACGAAGTTTTTTCATGGAGTGGCAAATTCACATAGGAGAACTAATGCCATTGAAATGATGAATATTGATGGAACTATTTGCAAGGAGATCCTTGTGATCCAAGAACATGTGGCTAGATATTTTGAGCAGTTAATTACCGAACCAGAAGGGTGGAGGCTGAAGATTGATGGGCTACCATTTGAGTCCATTGAGCAGCAAAATCTCATTTGGTTGGAGAGGTCGTCTGAGGAGGCTGAGGTTTATGAAGTGGTAAGGAAGATGGTCAAAGAAAAAGCACTTGGTCCGGATGGATTTTTTATGGGTTTCTTCCAAGCTTGCTGGGGAGTGGATAAACATAATGAAGGTATTTCATGAATTTTTCTTGGTTGGGAATTTTTCACTTTTATTGCTCTTATTCCCAAGAAGATTGGGGTATCGGAGGTTAAGGATTATCGGCCCATTAGCCTTGTGAATGGGGTGTATAAGATCGTTTACAAGGTGCTTGCAAATCGATTGGGAGAAGTATTGGGAATGATCTTTACGAAACCCCAAAATGTATTTGTATGGGGAAGACAGATACCAGACTCAGTACTTATTGCTAATGAATGCTTAGATAGTAGAATCAAATCGGGTAACCTGGGTCTTGTGTGCAGGTTGGATATGGAGAAGGCTTACAATCATGTCAACTGGGATTTTTTGTTATACTTGCTTGGGTGGTGTGATTTTGGGGATAGGTGGTGCACATGGATTTGGTGGTGCATATTGACGTCGCACTTTTTAGTTTTGGTGAATAGCTACCCAGTGGGTTTTTTTAACAGCTCCCGTGGCTTGAGGCAAGGGGATCCTCTCCAATTAAAATGCCTCCCAAGTGCAGAAGGTGTGTGATTGTTTCTAGGGAGAGTCCCAAGGTCGAACTCACAGGGATTAAAGCTTTTAAGAATTGAACTGTGATACTTTTGCAACTAGAGTGAAGATGCCATTATTTATTAAAAATAACTTGGAAAAATAATAGTGAAGAGGATCAAAGAATGAAACCAAACTCCCGGCTATTGAATCTGAATCAATTTGCACAAGTGTGAAAACGAGAAAATGGAATTCCAAATTTTTTTCGAGAAATGATTCAATTGAAACAATGCATCTAACTTTGATGAATCCTTCAGATTACTTTCAATAATACCTAAAACTCGATGGTTTGAAGAATGTACTTAAAACAATTTTTAAATGTCTAAGAAAACTTTTGTCAAACACCTAGGCTACGGGTTTCCATTTCACAGGTTGGTTTCAAAAGGGGGTTTGAGACTTTCCGATAAAAATAACTTGGAAAAATAATAGTGAAGAGGATCAAAGAATGAAACCAAACTCCCAGCTAATGAATCTGAATCAATTTGCACAAGTGTGAAAACGAGAAAATGGAATTCCAAATTTTTTTCGAGAAATGATTCAATTGAAACAATTCATCTAACTTTGATGAATCCTTCATATTACTTTCAATAATACCTAAAACTCGATGGTTTGAAGAATGTACTTAAAACAATTTTTAAATGTCTAAGAAAACTTTTGTCAAACACCTAGGCTACGGGTTTCCATTTCACAGGTTGGTTTCAAAAGGGGGTTTGAGACTTTCCAATTTCCTTCAAACACCATTTTGATCAAGAACAAAGTGTCTGGATAGTGTATGTGATTCATGCATTCGCATAATAATTTCTGAAATATCCTCCATCGAATTAATACCAACTGACGTTAACTGTGCTAACAAAGACCAGGACCTTACACAACCCAAGAATCCACCATTCCCTTTAGTCGAGGATGAACCAAGGGTTGGTAAGTAAACCCTAAAAATAGCATCATGTAACAGATGGTAGAAATTCTCTAGATACAACTTACTAAATGCGATGGAAATCACAAACCCTGGGAAACACAACCCACTCAAAGGATTCCCGAGCCTAGATTTAGGAAATTACTCACATATAGTATTTTTAAATTCGATAAAGCAAAATCCAAAACATAACAAACTTGGATAAAAAAAAATGAAATAAACAGAATAGAATCTCTGAAATCTGCTATGCTCCAAAACCCTTTCTTTGATTTTTCTCGTTCCCCAAATCCTCCTTGCTCCCCCTTCTTATCCTCCCCATCGTGCCTCTCCTCTACTCCCTCTCTCGAATATTCCATGTGTAGGTTGGTTATCCTCTCCTAATCCGTGCTGTGCATCACCAGAGAATAGGGCTGTGAGGGATGAAGAGGGAAAAGCAGAAAAAAAGAGAGAAGAGGGTTAGTCGAAACACTTAGAATAATTTTGTGAGATGTGTGGCCGTGTCCCTCAAGTAAGTGTGAATAATTGAATAAAAGCATTGTTTTCCTTTTAGTCATGCGTCAACTATTCTCACTTTTCTTTTAATGTATAAACAAGCATGTAGCATATATTTTTAATCTAAAATTCCTCAACTTTATGCTTATTTAATACATTATTTTCACTCCATCAACTGCCCAGTGGGTTTTTTTAATAGCTCTCGAGGCCTGAGGTATGGGGATCCTCTGTCCCCACTTCTCTTTATCATAGTCATGGAGGCATGTAGCAAAATGATATTAGCAATGGTTGATAATGGGTTTCTGACGGGTTTCTCGGTTGGTGACATACATTGAGGTAGTATTCACATTTCCAATTTGTTGTTTGTAGACGATACCTTTATTTTTTGTGAGGCCGAATTAAGCCAGATTCAGGCTTTAAGGGCATTTCTACCTTGCTTTAAGGTTGTCTCCAGGTTAAAAGTAAATTTATCCAAGTCAGAGTTGGTTCCAGTTGGTAATGTTCGTAACATTCGGATGTTGGCTAACACTCTTGGTTGTGAGGTCTCTTTTTTCCCTATAAATTATCTTGGCCTTCCTCTGGGGGACGCCTCCAGGACTCAAACTATTTGGGATATAGTAATTGAGAAAATTGAACAAAAATTGGTAGGTTTGAAGCGATTATATCTGTTGAAAGGTGGTAGGATTATACTAATAAAAAACACTCTTTCCAACCTACCTATCTATTTTTTTATCCTTGTTCCCAATCCCTGTGAGTGTGGAAACACGTATTGAGAAATTGCATCATGATTTTCTTTGGAGCTGACTTGGGGATGAATTTAAATTTCATCTGGTCAAGTGGGACAAGATATGCTCCCCAATCTCTTCTAGTGGTTTCAGAATCAGAAATTTGAGGGTGTTCAACTAGGCTTTACTTGGAAAATGGCTTTGGCATTATAATATGGAACATGAAGCTTTATGGAAGTTGATGATTGATTATAAGTATGGAGCTTTAGGGGGGGTTGTACAAAGGAGTGGGGCTTATGGCGTGGGTCTATGGAAGCACATTAGACGAGGATGAGGAGTTTTTGTCCGCCATACTAGAATTGTGATGGGAGAAGGCTCGAGAATTAAATTCGGGCATGATATATGGTGTGGAGATTGAGCTCTTAGGGACTCATTCCCCACAGTATTCATACTTGCACGTGAGAAAGAAGCTTTAGTGGTGAACTTTATAGAGAGGGAGGGGCTTCACTACAGTGGAATGTAAGCTTTACTAGGGCGGCATAAGATTGGAAAGTCAACATTTTGTAGAATTCTTCAAACTCTTATACTCTATAAGACCGAGCAATCAAGGAGTTGATACTTTGTGTTGGTTATCTAATAGAAAATGTATTTTTTCAGTTTGCTCTTTCTATAAGCATTTATGGAAAAGATTTTGATGATGAATAACTTACGAAAGCGCGAGATGATAGTGGTGGAATGGTGTTGTATGTGTAAGCCAAGTGGTGAGACTGTGGACCATCTTCTACTACACTGCGAGATCACTAGAGCATTATGGGCCAATGTATTCCAACGGGTAGAGCTAGAGCCGGTTACAGTAGTCGAACTTCTGGCTTGTTGGCCGAACCTCAATGATATTCCACAAATTGCAGCTGTGTGGAAGATGATCCCTATTTGTATTCTATGGTGTATTTGGCAGCAACGTACCGACCAGATGTTCGAAGACAGGGAGCGCTCTTTGGAGGAGATTAGATTACTATTTATTAGAACTCTCTTTCTTTGGGCCAAAGCTGTAGATCTCAATGGCCTTGATTTTCATGTTTTTCTTATTTCTATTTTTTCTCCCTAAATAGGTGTAATTTATTGTATACTACATGTGTACTCGGACTTTGCCTATTCGTATTAATATACTATAAAAGTTTACCTATAAAAAAATTAGTGAATAATAGTGAAATAGTCAAAGATGGTCTAAGCTTCCAAACATAGCCTTAATCTTCATTCTTCACGAACTTTAATTGAGTGAATAGAAGGATCATAAGTTATTAATATAATATGTCAAATTAAGAGGACATAAGTTGAGAAAACAAAAAAACAAGCATTAAAAGAACTAAAACATTGCTGATTTTAAATGAATTTTAGTACCGTAATTAAAATATTACATTTTCATTTAGTAATTTTATTGTTAAATAAGATTAGGAATATAATAAGACATAATATTTTTAATTTATAATCTAACTTAGTGGTTGGTAGATGATAGTTGAGATGAGGCGTCCTAAGTACATTTGGATGTTAAGAGTATCTCTAATCATCTGTGAATAATATTGAAATAGTTTATGAATAATAGTGAATAGTTTCTAAATAGTAATGAACTATTTGTGAATAATAATGAAGTAGTCTGAGACGGTTTCAACAGCCAAACATAGGACTTCACGTTTTAAAAATTATACTGTACATGACTTAAAATAAAATTAGTAATTTGATTGGATATATCATTTTTATTTTTTATTTTTGTTTGATTGGATATATATTTTCTAACACTAAATGTTATTTAAGAATATAATAGATAGTTGATGATGTGATTTCATGTAAGCAAAACTAAAAACTCTAGGTATAGATATAGATATTCTTTTGGAGAGCAGCCAAGGAAATTCTTCCCACAAAACTCAATCTCCAAAAGAGGAAAGTGGTGAAATCTCCCATATGTCTTATCTGCTTATGCCACACTGAAACTGTTGCTCATGCCTTGTGGTGATGCAAGTTTGCCCAAGCTATGTGGAGCCTAAGCTCGAGAAGAATTCAGAAGTGCAGCATTATTGATGCCCCTTTTAAGGAAATTTTAGACCACCTCTTCTCCAACATGTCTGAAGAGGAACTCTCTGAGATTGCCATGACAGCAAAACACATCTGGCATCGAAGGAACACTTAGGTTTTCGAATCCAAATTCAACCCTTCCCAGCAAGTGAATAGCCTAGTCTCTATGAGTCTCTTTGATGTCAACCTGTGTTGTGGTAAGCAAAAACAAAAAGCCCCATATCCTGGCTTCAGTGCAATGGTGTGTGCCCCCTCCTAATTACTACAAGGTCAACTAGGACGCTGCCATTAACAAGGTCAGTTGTAAAGTGGGCATTGGCGTGGTAATCAAAGACTGGAATGGCAAAGTAGCTGCTACCTTGATGTCTTCCCGTGATTTGTTTCCTGATCCCCTCCTGGGTGAAGCCTTTGCAGCTTTGAAAGCTGTAATCCTATGTACTGAATTGAAGCTCCCCAACATCGTGCTAGAAGGTGACTCTCTAAGTGTGGTCTAGGCCATCAAAGGAGTGGAGGGCAACTGGAGTTCAGTGGGTCTGCTAGTTAGAGATATTAAGAAAATTTTAGCCTGTCTTCAAAGCTAGTCTGTATGTCATATCCCAAGGAATATCAATGTAGTGGCACACTGCCTAGCAAAGAGGGCCTTGAGTCTCTCTGAAGAGAACATTCTTATAGAGGACTATCCTCATATTCACAATCTTCTCTAATTGAGTTATGAATGAAAGCAGTCCTTATTTCAAAAAAAGAAAAAAGAAAAAGATATAGATATTCTTTTTGGTTGTTGAATTTCTTTTCCTAATTCATGGATCTCGGGTTAAAATGTTAGTCGAACTTTATGGAATCTGGACTATCTTCTCCAGTAACTTTTCTTTTCTATTTTTGGGGATTCACCGAAAAGCACATTGGGGACTTAGGGGGCAATTGCAGCAGAGCCTGATCCTCTAGAGCCCATCTTGAATCCCTCATCCAGAAAATTTCTCCAACAAAATATGAACTATAAATTGCTGTTTGTGTACCAGTTTACCAGAAGCGTCAGATCATTCCAAGTGGGTGAGGGTTGCCTTTATGGTCAGTGTGACGTACTGGAGTACCTGTGATGGCAGCTAATGAATAGCCAAACTGCTTGGACTCGATAGGTTTTTAGCTTAATTCATAATTGTTACGGACTTTTTGGAATGATTTGGATGGTGAATTGAAGTGAGATTAAAGAAATGAGATGAGATGAGATGAAAATTGAATAAAATATTATTATAATATTAATTTTATTTTAAAATTAAAAAAAAATTAAATTATTTATTATATTTTGTATATAAATTTAAAAAAAATATAATGATTAAATAATATAAAACGAGATGAATTGAGAAACTCTATCAATTCTTTTTTAATTTTGAATTTTTTTTTTAAAGTGGTTTTGAACTTAATTATAGCAATTCTTTGCACTTGGCAAGGATGATAAACAAGACGACTTTCTTAGTTTAATCAATTGTTTTATGTTGGCTACTGTATTTTGTTCATAACATTGGGGCTTAATATTTCGAGCCTAGTAAAACCTAGCATATCTATCATAGTAATGTTAAGTATAAGTTACAAATAGACAAATTTAACATAGATTCTTGGGATATGAAGTATTAACGGTTTTTCTTGTTGTTATAACCCCTTTAGATATGTTTATTCATGGATGCTTCATTTGGATTTGGCTCTATATTAATTGATGGTGGATCTCTTTAAGTACCCCCATGACAAAGTTGGAAAGCAACAAAGCACTGGATCATACCAACAGTTATTTTTTGATAAAAAAATACCTGTAGTTATTTTAAGCAAAATGATAAATATATAATTACTTTTATAATATTTTATATAATTATACGTGCAACATTAATTTTTAATTCGTACAAATTACAATTACTAAAGAAATGGCCAGATACGACAAGACACTCCGCACTCACACAATTGGACTCTATGAAAAGTAGTTAGAGTTGTCTTATCTCCCCCAAAATAAAGAAGAAACAAAATAGCCCAATCACCCCAATAGGAAGGCTCTGTTCCCCGTTCTCCAAGAGAGATAAACGAGTAGGAAAGGAGTGATGTCCATTCAAGAAGAGTCTCTAGGAAATAAGGAGATAAGAGTCAATGAGATTTTTTTCCCGTCCTTTTTCTTTTTCTTCATTGAAAGCTATTATTGGTAATAAAAAAGAGCGAAAAATATGGAATTTGGTTGGACATCCATTATGGATAGTTTGCTCCCAGTCATAATACTTTCATTTTAATGGTAGATTTAACGGGATGTTTGGATTAATATCTTAAAATTTTATGAACATTAGTTATCAAATTTTGATAAATGAGAGTAAAAATTGAATAAAAATATTTTTTAATATAAGTATGGTATTGGAATTTGTGAAAATAAATAGATAAAGTTTAAAAGTTATTTGAATATCATTTTTGTTTTAAAGTCTGTTAAAATTGTATTGAGATTTGTAAAAATTCTATCTATTTTTGTGTTTAAAAAATGATTAGGTAATAATTAAATAAAAAATTTTAAATTTTAAATAAAAAAATATTTTACATTTAAGGGATATTTAAGAATGAAGTTATGAAAAATTTGAGAATGTTTGGTGTTACCCAAACATGCCCGCCTCACCAGCTTTTCTTAAAATCAAATTGTTGTTTTTATTTGAGCTTTTTATCACTTGATCCCTTCACTTCTTTAACAGGTCAGTTTACAACACAATTATTCTAAAATATATTTAGATATTTTCTTTTCAAATATTACTAAAAGTACTTTTTAATTTTTTTTATCTTATCATTATAATTTTCTCAAACTTTCAAACATAATACAAAAAATAACATAATTTTTTTAAATTTCAAACTAAGAATAATATTAAAAAATTATATTTAAACAATTCTTTTAACTTTATATTTTTATTCAACTTTTTTTTTTTTTGGCTCCAAAATCTAAAAAAATATTTTAATTCAAATTATTTCACTACTATTAACTCACAGATATACTAAGACATTCTAAGTGTATGTTTGAGATTGTAGTGAGAAATATAATATATAGCTTTATGACTTATATCTTATAACTTAAGTAATAAGTTTACTATTAAAAAGCTATTTACTGTTTGGTAATCATATGTTAAGAGTACTTTCAAACATGTTACGCTTGTTTAGAAACAAATTAAAAAAGTGCTTTCTGAGGTAGAAATGACGATTATTTAAATTTTAAAAAATTTCATGCATATTTATATTTTGCCATTAAAACAAAACTTTCACATTGGTTGATTCGGCTTGTTGTGTTGTTGAATAAGAGAGAAGAGGAAAGTATTATGAGTGAGAGAGAGGGAGGAAAGAGAATTAATGATTAAAATATGTTTTGTGGAGTGAATAGTAACTCTTCAAATTTAGATAAGTACTGTTCATAACTAGCTACATATATGGATATGTATAGACTCATATTATGCAAATATGACTTAGTGGCTCTCTACGAACGTCAAATAATGGCCTAATCTTGATCACCAAGTGGTGGGCAGATAACGAGCTTGTTTAAAGAATAATGATATTAATACGAAGTTCAATGAGTTTATTTATTAAGAGGCAACATCTCAAAATTACTCAAAAAAAAAAAATGAAATATTATAAACTTTTAAAATTTTGATTTAGTAAATATTTATTGACATGATATTTTAAATTATTTTATATTTAGACTCTTAGGCTACGTTTGGATGTTGAAATGGGTTGAGTTGTGAATAATAATATTTTGTGAGTTTCATTGAGATGAATTTAACTTTTTAAGTTAAAATGTATGAAGAAAGTTAAGATAAGTTTAATTTTTTTATGAGAAGTTGAAAAAGTAGTGGGTGCCATCAATGATTAATTTGAAATGAATTGATATGAGTTAATATGAGTTGAGTTTGGTTCAATAACTAAATACAACCTTAGCATTAGTAGTAGACTCAACAAAGTTTAGCTAGATAATTCATTTTTATAAATTTAGCTAGTCATTTTTCAACAATATCAAATAACAGACTCTCCAAATCTATCACTATTTTATTAAAATATTGATTTTGACATTTTCATTTATTTTAATTATAATTATAATTTAAATATTTATTCGTTTTTAAAAAAGTACACATAAATTTTCTAACGTTCATATTATTTCTAACGGATATAATTTTCTAATGGGTTTTTTTTTTTTTTTTTTTTTTACAACGGTCATATTCTTTCAATTGATATATTTTTTCAATGGTCATATTTTTCAATGATCATATATTCACAACGAATATATTTTTTCTGCAGTATTTTTGCACGGGAGGAATAACAGGTAAGGGTGTCAAATCGTGTTAATGGGTCGTATTCATGTCGTGTCAAGGCATGTATATTATACTATATGGATCAACCTGAATATAACCCGTTAATCTTATCGTGTCAAAATCTTAAATCCTAACACGACCCATTAACATAACGGATTGACATGACACAACCCGTTTTGACCCATTAGTGAATACTATGAAATAGCCCGACTCGACCCGACCCGTTTATGTATATGCGTTGAATATACTTGAAATTAACCCATTTGACCTGATTAAGTTTAGCATAATTTTATATAAATGTTAAAATCACAATATCTATAAAAAATATAAAACTAACTATAAGTCCAAAATTAAAATTTAAACAATAAAAATATCGAAATTAAAATTCTAACAATTTTACTTTTAGGTATAAGGATATAATTATAATTTTAACTTTCTTAACGGGTTGACCTGTTTGATAGCAATCGTGTTTTAACGGGTTAACTCGTTTTGACTCGAACTCGTTAAGACTAAACCTAAACCTGCTATTATCGTGTCGTGTTAGGTTAACGGGTCGTGTCACATATTGCCACCCCTAATAACAGGTAGCAGGAAGATAATTATTTATGGTGAAAATAATATTTAACCAGTCTAAGGGGCTGGCCAGATTTGGCCAGTGAATAAATTTTGAGTTAAAATTACTGTTTATTTTTTAAGTCTATTATAATGAATTTTTGTACAACCTAACTAAATTTTGATAAAAATTTAGCTAAATTGAGTTGATCACTGGTGCTCTTAGAGTCATTTAGGTTGAATAAATGAGATATGCGGATTAAGCACTAGATAACGAACTGTTTCTTTTGTTTTTTATTAGAAAGTGGACAGCTCATAGACCAGAAAAAGAAAAAAAAATGTGAACAACTCACAATGAGAGCCAATAAAGAGAGAAGGGAACAGAGGAAGAGGTTGGAAAGACGGTCCACGTGGCGTGGTTGGATCAGAAGGGAATTGGATTCTCTTTACAAAAATGATCCCACAATCCAACGCGACCCCAGAGAAACTGCTTACTTTACCAAAATAAATAAAAGCAAAGAAATATTTCAAATTTGTCCTTTATGAGTTTAATATTTTAGTTTAGCTTAGACCTTCATTTTATAACTTTGCTCTTCTGCCTCGGAAGTGGCACTGGCACTGGCACTGGCACTGGCACTTGGGATTCCGTCTTTGGGAGCTCCGATCATCCACTATGTAAAACTGTCCTCACCTTAATACAATCCTCAAGCTCGAGTGATTCATTGGCTTCGTTCATTTTCCTACTCGATCGTGTACGGTTAGCTCCTAAATGAAGTCCTCGCAAAGTGCCGAAATTATAATACCCAACCCAACATTATCATAAATTGCTGAATTACCATGTGGGCGTTGGTCGCCTTTAACTGGTTATTGTTGCGTAAAATTAAATATAGTGTACAAGTAAACTAAACCGCATGGTGTCAAATAGTTCTGGTCAATTTATCACGTTTGTGGTTTGTGGATGCCAAAATTGGGAGAAGAACGATATTAAGAATAGGAGCATGAGCGTGTCGAAAAAAATGGTACGCCAAAGTTGCATAAAAGAAGGCGGTTGGTTATAACATCCTTCACATTTGAAGGGCACAGCCACAGGTGTTAGGCAGCTATGGTCTCTCATATAGTTTTTGACAGACACCATCCCCAGGCCTAGCGTTTGTTACTCACATATGCATATATATTCCAAATTAGAACGCACAAGATACATTTAAAAAAAACAAAAATCACTTCAGCATTTGGCTGCTATCGTCTGCATCACGGTCAATCGAGGCACAGGCTTTGGTAACGTGATATCCTTTCCACGTAACCCACAAAGGACGAGGCGGTGAGAGGATTGGCGAAAATGGGCCCAAAAAGAAGCCCAGTCCAAAGAAAGATGGTGTAATTGGAGGAGGTGGAGATGAATCGCGAAGCGGAGGTGGTGGTGGAGAAATGTGTGTAGAGCTTCTTTCTCTTTTCCCCTTTCTCTTTTCTCTCGCTCGCTCTCTTTTTGTTCTTTGAAAGATTCCATCCATTTTTCGGTCCACAACAGTTATGTTACACAATCGCCCTCCCCGCGTTTCATCTCTTCTTTTGTTTTTTTCCGCTTTCTTTTAATAGAATAATAATTATACATATATAATACTATATCTTTTTGTAATTATTCTAGAAAACATCATCATTTTCAATTTGGGCTAAAATCAGAGAGAGAGAGAGAGAGATGGACAGGGACAGAGAAAGTGAGGAAATTGATAGGAAGGTGGGAGACGTTTTCTCCCATTTGAATTGAAAGAGATAATCACAGAAAGAGGAAAAAAATAATTGAAGAGGGGAGGGGTGGGGGGTTTCGGGTCGGTGTCTGGTCGTCTGGTCAGGTCAAGGAGGTTGCCTTGTCGAGTATGTAGTGGTGGTGCTGCGGCTGCTGGGTCTCCTTCGGCAAAATACAACCACCGATCATCTTAGCTCCGACTCTAATCAGCAGTCAGGTAATCATTTGTTCCTGGTTCTCTCTCCCAAAGCTCCTTTATTTTGTTTTTCTTTAATTTTCTTTTTGTGCCTATCCAAGTCAAGTTTTGGAGTTTTTTTTTAATCTCATTTTCTGACAGTGGCTTAAGGTTTCTCGCTGCCTATCCTTAGAAACTTTCGTTTTTTTCTTTATAAAATACCAATACAAATGACCTGAAATTTTGCACCTTTCTCGTTAGATCTTTGAGGCACATTGGATTTTAATTAATCAAATACGGAATAATATAACGTTTTTCCCTGGACGATAAAGATGGAACTTTTTATGTGATGGAAAATTTGCCTTTATCCAGAATTGTTCATTTTATAGTACTCGGTTATGAAAGAAAATAAAAGTTCTTTTTTTTTTAGTTTATTTTTCGAATGGTAGTTAACCTCCTGGAATGTGGTCGTTTTTTATACCATATAATGATTAAACCAGAGTTCATCCTTCTTGTTATAATAAAGCCAATTTTTTCATTTGCCTTAATTTTTTAATGTAAAAAAAACTGAATATTACAAACCTACGTCATTTTACAACAATCCAGCTAAAATTGTTTTGCGTTAATCCTAAACCTTTCAGGAATTTCATCTTTGGTGCAATATCAGACCTCAATTTTTGTTAGTATGGCTGGGATGGATGATAATGTTGTTATAATTGGAGATTGGGTGCCTCCTAGTCCAAGCCCAAGAACCTTTTTATCTGCATTGTTAGGTGACGATATTGGGTCCAGATCAGTCTCAGAACCTCCCAGCAGTAACAGAACTGAGGAGATCTTTCTGGGATCTTCAGAGTCAAACACCAACGTTAAAAACAGTGGGACAAAAGACGGTGTTTCTAGTGAGAAATTCACTGATTTAGGTTCATTTCCTGAACACAAATCATCATGCTCACGTGCCGGCCTCATGGAAAGGATGGCAGCAAGAGCTGGATTTAATGCTCCCAGGTTGAATACACAAGGCATTAGATCAGCTGACCTCTCATCCAATCCTGACATTCGCTCTCCTTACTTAACGATACCTCCTGGTCTTAGTCCTACTACGCTGCTAGATTCTCCTGTTTTCCTTTCCAATTCGCTGGTGAGCTTCAAAATCTTGGAAGTTCTTTGTTTTTTTCAAAACAACTGTTTAGTTGCCTTAGCAAAAAAAAAAAAAAATTAAAAAAAAAAAAAAACAAAGAAAGAAAAAAGAAGAAGAAGAAGAAGAAGAAGAAGAAGTTAGTTGGTTGCCAATGGTATATGGAATATGAAGAGGTAACTGCTATATTGCATATTGTGAGCTAGAAATAGATTGCTTATTAATACACTTAAATGCAGCTATGCTGTGATAGGCATTTGTTTTGTTTGCTTTTCTTTTCTTTTCATACAACGTAAGCAACAACATTGACTTAATTCTTAAGATTAAGATTGCTGTTGTAATTGACTTGTTGAAACAGGATTTATATGATAATTTATACTGAGGGCTTAATCTTCCTAGCAGAAAGGGAAAAAAATTGAAAAACAAATGAGGTTCTGATAATCAGGAAATTGGTTTATAACAGTTTTGTATGGCAAGTTGTTATTCTTTGAAACAGGACAATTAGATTTAACTTAATTTTTGCTATGAATGTATGTTTAATGTCTTTGCTTTTCTTAATGAGTTTTCCTTCAGATTGAGATTGCAGTTGAATAGCATTCTTTTTAAATCTTATTTTTACCACGTACTGAATTGTGTCTCTGAACCTGTTGCACTGCAGGTGCAGCCATCTCCAACAACTGGAAAATTCTCGTTAGTGCCAAATGGTGACAGTAGGAGCTTGACATTGATCTCAGAGGCCCCTGATAGAAGTAAAGATAATCCTTTTGAAGATATTAATACCTCATCGTTTGCTTTCAAGCCCATTACCGAACCAGCATCCTCATTCTTTTTTGGTGCTTCAAGCAAAGTAATAATACTCCAGGAATTTTATGTATTTGAATTTCATTTTCACAATAAGCTTTTTTCAATTTAAAATACAAACTCACTCTTCATGCATGTGATCCTGTTGGTTATTATTTTTCATATTATTATTGAAGTCCTCTGCATTTAATGATGGCTTGGGTTGTGGGTGGTAGTTGATCTGCATCTTTCTAGTTAGTAATACTTATGTTGTGCAGATGACTTCAAAAACTCTTCCTCAACAATCCTTTCCAAGTATTGAGGTGTCTGTTCAGTCAGAGAGTTCTTTTCAAAGTGTAGAACATACCAATCAAACACAGAATAGAAGCAGCCTCTATTCTCAGGCAGACAACTCCCGATCATCTACTGAAAGGGATATTGGGACTAATGTGATTGTGGCAGATCAAACAGCCTTTGACGCTGTTGGTGGCAGCACCGAACATTCTCCTCCACTTGATGAGCAACCTGATGAAGAAGGAGATCAAAGAGGCAGTGGAGATTCTGTGGCTGCAGGTGGTGGTATTGCACCATCAGAGGATGGATATAACTGGAGAAAATATGGACAAAAACAAGTCAAAGGAAGTGAGTATCCGCGAAGTTACTACAAGTGCACGCATCCTAATTGTCAGGTGAAGAAGAAGGTCGAACGATCTCATGAGGGCCACATAACAGAAATCATCTATAAGGGGGCCCATACGCACCCTAAACCTCCTCCAAACCGGCGATCAGCAATTGGGTCCACTAACCCACTCATGGATATGCAACTAGAAATCCCTGAACAAGCTGGGCCACAGAGTAGTAATGCTGATGGTGATCTGGTTTGGGCAAGTTCACAAAAGGGAACTGTTCCCGGGGCTTCTGATTGGAGGCATGACAACCTTGAGGTGACATCGTCAGCACCTGTGGGCCCAGAGTACTGCAACCAGTCTATCTCTGTGCATGCTCAGAATGGCGCTCACTTTGAAACAGGTGATGTGGTGGATGCATCATCTACTTTTTCCAATGACGAAGATGAAGACGACCAAGGGACACATGGCAGTGTATCATTAGGTTATGATGGCGAAGGAGATGAATCTGAATCAAAGAGAAGGTTCCTACATGCCTCTGTCCTTCTGTGAACAATATCTTGTTTTAGATACAACATCACATTGACAAAGTGTGTATGTTGTGTGATATTCCAGGAAAATTGAAGCCTATGCAACAGAAATGAGTGGAGCCACTAGAGCCATCCGGGAACCTAGAGTTGTGGTCCAGACTACCAGTGAGGTAGATATCCTTGATGATGGGTACCGTTGGCGCAAGTATGGGCAGAAAGTTGTGAAAGGAAATCCAAATCCAAGGTTTCTACAATAATCACTGTGAATAACTTTTTCTTCTCCTTTGTCCTCTCAATTACACTTATCGCAAAATTGAAATGGGGGAGAACTTGTTTTTGCAGGAGCTACTATAAGTGCACTAGTGCAGGTTGCACAGTAAGGAAGCATGTGGAGAGGGCATCGCATGATCTTAAGTCAGTGATCACCACATATGAGGGAAAGCACAATCATGATGTTCCTGCTGCTCGTAATAGTAGTCATGTCAATTCTGGCTCCTCTAGCGCTGTACCTGCCCAAGCTTCTGCTGCTGCCATTCAAAATCATGTTCACAGGCCTGAGCCATCACAAGTGCACACTAGCATGGCTAGGTTTGAAAGGCCTGCTTCACTCGGTTCATTCAGCCTTCCTGGTAGGCAGCAGCTGGGGCCTTCTCATGGCTTCTCTTTTGGAATGAGTCAACCAGGCATTTCCAATCTAGCAATGGCTGGGCTGGGTCCTGCCCAAGCCAAAGTTCCTGTTATGCCCGTTCATCCGTACTTGGCACAGCAACGCCAGGCGAGTGAAATCGGTTTCATGTTGCCAAAAGGAGAACCGAAGGTGGAGCCTATGTCCGAACCTGGTCTGAACCTGTCCAATGGTTCATCGGTATACCAACAAATTATGAGCAGGCTGCCGCTTGGACCTCAGATGTAAACTTCTGTTTTCTGTTTTCTTTGGGAAACGTAGAAATGTGTACCTTTCTATTATATAATATACATATATGGGTATTTTATTTAGTGATACATTTACCTCTTGATTCTTTAATTTTTATGAGTGCATTTATTTAAACCTTGCCAAGAGATGCATTTCATTTTTGACTCTGGTTGTCCTGGCGGTGGAACTTAAATGTGGATTAATTTTTTTAATTTTTGTAGAATTTTTCTCATATGGAGATCATTAAATACACTTTGGTATTTTTGAAAGCTTTGGGGCTCCAACATGTGGGTCCGCCGATGGTCCTCTTGTAAGCCGGATGCGTGCCAAATTGAACTTTCTTTGTTTTTTTTTTGAAATCCAAATTGGACTTTTAAATTAACGTCATTCGAAAAAGTAGCATGCATGAACTTAGTGCACGACAGAATGTCAATTTATTTTTCTGGAGATTTACAAAAAGGAGGATAAGGTCATGGGTTTTAAGACATCCTCGGGAGATGTCGATGATATAATTGTCAAGGGTGACATATACGTCTATACACTTTGTTTTCATGAGATTGGGCTCCGTTACCTGCAACACACAGATGATGAGACGCTTGGGGTTGAATGGTCTCCTCTGATGTCTAAGTTAACTTTTAGTCCCTTGGAGAGAATTTAAATATGCAAGAGAACGTAAGTCCTGAATTCTAACTTTGCATCCTGCTTTTATATAGCTTATCGAGAGGGAACTCTATATCCCATGTCAGAGGACCTGGTATCTCATACAAGATACCACGTTTTCGTCTTTAATAAGGTGTGGCCTCCCGGGCCACGCTTTAGTGGCAGGTGGGTAGGTGCGGCCACCTTTTGTGCGCTCTATCAGTGACAGGAGGTTTTTTTCGTGATCTTTGTCCATGTCCCGTATTTGATCCTTAAATGCGACGTGGCTCTGTCACGACGTGCTTTTGCAAGGTAGTATCATGGTCGGTGGTGTCCTATCTTTACACGTCAATTAGTTTCCCACTCAAGCCTTGGGCCTTCTTCTCTCTTACGCAATTAATGGGTTGATTGTATTATTGAACACTGGGCCTTCAAGATAAAGCTGGCTCAGCTTGGGAGGGATGTAAATATCCCTCCTAGTTAGGCCCAGCCCGATAGGGGTGCAAACATCCCTTCCAGCTACCACCCAATTCCTATCGGTGGGAATTTTTGTCTTCTTTTCTTACTTTCTCTCCCCCCTTTTTTTGTGCTTGGTGGCTTATGACATCTGACGTGTGGGCTGCTTGATCCCATGCTCCCTCATGCAGTGAAAATCGCGGGACCTATCACTCCGTCGTTTTGTTCCTAATGACACATGTCACCCTTTCGTCTGGGCAACCCGATCATGGTAGTTGCCAATTTAAATCTAAGCCGCGAGCTGCTTTCGCTTTCTTGCTTTCTTATTATTTCTCTTGCTCCCATTGTGACCCTCGCTTGTTTCCTCTGGTTTTAGTTATTCTAAGTTCGCCTTCAAACCCTTTCCTTCTTCCTCTCCTTCCTCATTCAATGGGCCCCAATAACACCTCACGTCTTACTCCTCGGGGTTCTCATTCAAACCATTTGGAGGGGCCTTCTAGGGTTCCTGGGGGGTATGGATCCTCCTGAGGTCGGCGATGAGTCTCAGTTCTTCCAGGGGTATCATTGGACCTCGGTGGTCACTTCTGTAGACTTGAGGTCTTTCAGATATTCTTTTGGAGTGCATGACTCCACCAACTTTGAGGCTCCAACGAATCGCCAAGGTGCTGTCGAATCGGAGGGCTTTGCCACGAAGGTGGCATTGTACCATTCGATGTTTACCAACGAACTGCGACTTCCTTTCTAACGCTCGGTCGGAGAAATTTTGGACTTTCTTTGCCTAGTTCTGTCGCAACTTCACACCAATGCGTGGAGGATTTTGCTATGCTGCTGTGTTGTTTGGCTCATGGTCCTGGGACCCGCAGGTGAAGGTTACCCAGACCTAACTGCCACAGAGTTCCTACTCATGCATGAGGTGCTATGTCTGGGTGGTAATCTGTGCATCTTTTGCTCGCGTCCAAGATACAAGGTTGCCCGCTTGGAGTCCCGCTTCTCCTGTGTAAAAGATTGGTATAGGCAATTTTTCTTTGTGACGGGGGAAGGGTGAGAGTTTCCCATTGGGGAAGATGCCCGCCAGAGTTCCCCGTTTGCGCTGTTTAGGGAGTCCTGTTGGACGACAAGAAAATTAGCTTGGACATGACCGGGCAGGAGCTCGGTTGGAGGTAGTTTATGCTTGGGTGGAGGCGCACCTAGAGGAGGTCCATTCTGATGCCCTACTGACCAAGACCAACATAGACCAGTTCCTGGTATCTCCAGATCGATCCCACTTCATCGGGAGATGCCTCCCAAGAGGTCAATCTGCTTCTAGGGCCTGGAAGAGGCCTCCCAGTCCTCTGCTGGAGGGAAAGGGGAAGAAGCCTCGCATCGAGGTAGAAGAGGCCTAGGAGTTATCAGGGTTGGGTAGCAGCGGCAGCAGCTCCGAACCACAAAGGCGGCCTCTAGTGGGCCAGTCTTCCTGGGCTCCATGCATGTTGAAGGCTGCAGAGCAGGTTCGCGAACAATCGCGTTCCACGAGTGGTGTTGGTGCTTCTCAGGCCGGACAACACCCATTCCCATCACCACCGGTGTTTCAATCTCCTACCCCACGTAGCAACGCGGAGCCGGCGGGAATCCTCAGCCGAGGGCAGTAAGAGCTAGAGGATGGCCTTCTCTTGGCTTTTCTTGACCCCACCCCAAGGGATTCCCACGTTTTTGTTCCGTTGGTGATAATAGCTGAATTGTGCATAATTTTACTATTCTAAATAAAGTATTATCATAATTACGAAGTGTTAATAATTATATATTTTTTATTAATTTTGAAATATATTATTTTTCTCACATGATTTTAAATTTTATCTTGATCAGGAATTTAAGTGAGGGAAGAATTGTAAAACTAATATAACGTTGTGGTGTCTCGAACAGTGTTTTAAATTTCGTACCGTACCGATCGGTACGGTCGAAATTTTTCATTTCGACCGTCCGGCCGGTACAGGTACTATATCTGTTCCATACCGGCTAAAATACCTACCGTACCGGCCATACCGGACTAAATTTCGGCCTGTACCGGCCGATATTTCGGCCTGTCTGTGTGTGTGTGTGTTTTTTTTTTTTTCATTTTTTCAAACTACAAACTTATTTTTTAACCCCTAATTCAGACTAGACTATTTATAATTTTTATATATATGTATTTATATATAGACTATTATTTTGGAATATAATTTATATATATATTTATATACATAATTTATTTATATATCGACTATCCCGAAATATTATCTCGAAATGCTATCCCAAAACAGTACTGGTATCGAAATATTTCGTTCCAGTGTCTTGACCGGTACAAAATTTGGTACGGTATTCAAAACATTGGTCTCGAAGATAGATTTCAATTAAAAATAGCATGTGGCGGTGGTTGGAAGAAAGAAGAACTCCTGAAAAGCTAACGTGGAAAAGAACTAAAAAAAAAAAAAAAGGAAGAAAAAAAGAGTAGCAAACTAGTGTGAACACAGAACAAGTAAAATGCAAATTTGGAAAATGCATATTAACCATCCATTTTATTATTTTTTTTTACCTTTTTTCCACGTGGCTTTTTATTGGTGGTCAAGGAATATATAGACTTTGATTTAAAAAATTAAATAAATAGAGTTTAAATGATACATCAACATTTTTTCATAAAAAAAATATTCATAACATGTAGGTTTTGATTTAAAAAAAAAAAGAGTGTAACCCGGACCTAGGTTCCGGGCTTTTAAAAATCGATTTCAATTCGGGTTCCGGCCTGGATTTGACCGGGCTAGCTCAGTCCAGGTTTTGGCCTAGTTTTGAAACCCAGGTTCCGGTTCGGGTATACATTGGTTCCCGAGCCGGAAACCCGATGAACATCTCTAATTAAGGGTGTAGAACTGGATCCGGATCCGGATATCTAGCCATAACTGGATTTGGATCCGTATTCTAAAAACCGGTTGGTTATTTGCCCGGATAAGCTCGAAAAAAACCGGGCGATAACCGGATATAAATCCAGATATCCGGGTTGTAACTGGATATCCGAGTTTATTAACTTTTTTTGTTTTTTACTTTTTTGTTATAAATACTTTTTAAAACTTTTAAAAATGTTATGTTTAATACCAAGATTTTTTTTAAAAAATATTTTAAACACTTTTTAAAAGGTTTTTTTTTTAAAAAAAAAATCCTTTTAACATTTCACAAGGTTTTTTTTTTTAATTTTTTTAGGCCTTTATGTTTATTATTATTTTTATACAAAATAAATAATAATATATCAACACACGCAAAATACATTTAATTGCAATTATCTGTTAATTTTCACTTCATTTGGTAGAACAATTATTTAGGCCACTAATGGATCAACTTGATCGGGTGCTTCACATCGTGTGAGCTAGGAGCTTACGGAATAGTCCTATGTTTAACTTACAAGGAACGACACAAAATAATAATTATGACAAAAAAGGAAAAAAATAATTACAATTACAAACTGAAATAATTAAACAAATCACATCAATTTCTTAGTAATTTTTTAAAAGTAAACTAAACCTTTTTATTTTATTTATTTATTATATATTTTTTTCTATTTTTTGATGCACAATGGTGCTTCCACTAATATGAGATTGGGCGGAAGAGACACTTATATTATGGCCTGATTGTTATGATAGCACACCAAAGCAAGATTACAACCTTTTTAATTAAAAAAACAAAAAACAAAACCTAACATCGGAGATTATTTCGATGGCTTCATAAAGGGTCACAAAAAAGGGTCACTAATTTTTTATATTTATTTTTCATCATTTTCATACGTCTTCTCTTAAAATAAAAACCTGATTACGGATAACCGGGTCACATAACTAGTATCTGTAATTAGATCCGGATCCTTCTTTCCCACCTGGGTCAAATCCAAGCGGAAACTGTTTGGATTCACTCGGATTTCCAGGTTCTGGACCGAACCGGAAAAAAACCCGGTCCGGATGCACACCTTTACCTCCAATGCATGTAAATAGAAGAATAAGGTCTTGTGCCGAGCCCTCTCATTCTGGGCAAAATCAAAGAAGAAAAAGAGAAAGAAACATAGAGAAGGGGCGGATGAGAGAAGAAAAAAATTGGAGTTCTACCTCCAGTTTTGCAGCTATGTTTACGTTTTGAGCAATTTTCTTTAGTTTCTTTTAAATACTGCTTTGATATTTATTTACGTTCAGTTTTTGGAACTTATTTTTATGAACATGTCTAGCTAAGTTTTCTACTAAGGTTGAGGATGAAACCTCATTAAAGATTAATAATATTATTTGTGAGATTGATTTTTTTCCAATTATTTGTACGTACAATGATCTATTGTTCTTGCTTCATATCAATTGAGAGAGATTGAATTATTGATATGAGTTCAATCATATTTTTTTCATGATCTAGAATAATCTTAATCAATTGAGAGACTAATTTATAATTTTGTTAAAAATAAAATCTTGTATCTTTTGTTATTTATTTTAACAAATACAAGTGATGATTTGATTTTATATCTTAAGCGAAGAAGAACATACTTTGGATATTTTTTTAAAATAAAAAATTACAATGATGATATTTTCTATGATAATAAGATTGATTTCTACATTATCATGTAGATGCTCTAGAAGAATAAATTATCATAAATATATTACTATGAATTAATGAAATGGATTCCAAATTCAAAACCTTAGTTCATTCTCTATTAATTGTTTATTCGTTGTTTAGATTAGTTTGCATCTAGTTCTTTTTATTGTGATTAGTTTATTAAATTAATTATTTCTTGTTTAGATTAATTGATTGTTAGGTTCTCAATTTCTTATTTTATTTTACAACTCATATTTCTGAATTAGATTAGAATTTATTTAGTTTATATTTGATTTGTTTCCTACGTTTTTACAAGTCTTTGTGGGTTCGACCTCGTTCTTGCTAAAACTATAATTCGGTACAGTTCGTGCACTTGCGAGTACAATTAAAATTTCACAACAGCTGCCTGAGGTCCCCCTCAAGATGGTTCCCTCCCCTAGCGTCGATGACTTCGAGGTGGCGGTTGATGCTGAGGCAACAATGTTCTCGGCCGATATCAAGGATATTCCTTCTGTTGATCCTGACGAGGATAGGATCTCCATCCCTAATTCTCTGTTCTATGTGTCCCTTGAGCCTGAAATCATTTCTTCGACGGTCTTAGAAGTATTCATTGAGGTGGTTGCCCCCTTGGCCGATAAGGGGGTGTCGGGAGAGCATCAGGTTGTTGGTGTTGTCTCGGCCACCCAATCCGACGAAGGAGTTGGCGACGCCGAGGTGACATAGGAGCTAGTGCCAATGACCAAGGTAGACGACCCATAGGATACTGTGGGTGGCCACAAGGCCACAGGGGCGTTCGAGCGGGTTACCATTGCTAAACGCAAAGTTGCTCGAGGGGACTCCTAAGTAGAAGAGTGTGGTCGTCCATGAGGATGAGGGAATGCCTGTGTTGGAGACCACGACTAGCCGTGATTCTGAGGGGGTGCTTCACGAGGTCGAAGGAATGCCTGTGTTGGAGACCATAGCTGGTTGCAAGGCCAAGGGAACAACCAAGCTTGTGACCAACTGCTCATTTTTTTTCTCGGATTGGTCACGAGTCTTGTCTAGACATTTTAAATCTTGAATATTTGTTTTTGAATTTAGCATATGATTTTTAAATCGAGCCAAGTGTTTTGAAATCTTCCAAATATTTTTAAAAGTCCAAAAAAGTATTTAAATGAGGTATTTTTAGTATTTTTTTTTTATTTTTTTATTTTTATTAAAGAGCCGAGAATCAACTATTCACGAGTGATCCCGTCTCAATTTTATTAATAAACCCTCACTTATGGCGGAGGAAAACCTTGGTTACAGACCAATACTTGCCGATACAATAAAGTTCCGAAACCAGGTATCAAAATAGCCTAGATTTTGATGTCCAAAAAATAATAAGCCAAAGAAAAAACAAGCAAAAACCCCACCTGCAAAAAACGTTAGCACAACAACAATAGAAAATAAAAACTTACCAAATCAACACAAAGATCAAACTCCATTCCTCTAACAGCAACGCAAAGATGGTAAACCAAGTTTATCCAAACGAATTAATTCTCGAAGGATCATAGGCAATCTCCAATAATATTCCATTCTGTGTTAAGACCAGCCGCCCTACTCTGAGCCAACCAATTAGCAACTTTATTTCCTTCCCTATAAACATGCCGAACTAGGCAAACCATCAAGTCCGTAAGGACATGTATTTTTAGTATTATTGGACGAAATCTAATTTTAAGTAAGCCTCTTTAATTTTTGGAGACCCAAAAATAATATAGTTTTAGAAAATTATTTTATTTAAATGATTTTATTTCTTTAGAAATATTATTTAATACTCATAATTTGATTTTATGTTAAAAACTCTACTTATTTAGATGATTTTATTTCTCCTTAGAAATATTTATTAAAACTCATCATTTTAATTGATGATGAAAAATATTATTTTGGATCAAGAAAACAAAGTTGAGTTTCCTATTTAGTGTATTTCCCTTCCCTTTCTATTTTCTCTATTTCTTTCTATTTTATTTCTCCATGTTTAATCTCTACATTTGGATTAAAGTTAGGCATAAATGTAAGGCTAGGATCAGTTTTCCCAAAAAAAAAAAAAACCTAACTCCCTTCTCTCTTTCCTTCCCTCGACTTGCACCGTCTCTCTCCCTCTCCCTCTCCCTCTGCCTCTCCCGATCTCTATCTTTCTTACCCTCCTCTGTGCCAACCCTCCAGGTACCATTGTGAGCAGCCACCCTGGCCACCACGAGCACATCGTTGCCGGTAGACAAACCCCCTCCTCTCTCTGACCACATCCCTCTCTCCTCTCACTCTCTCGATTTCTCTATTTCCATCTCTCAGTAGCCACTAGCGAAGTCGTGCGCTGCCGCAACTCCCAGCCATTGGCATCCTCTTCGCTGTTTGAAAGCTCTCTCACCTTCGCCCTCTCAATTTCTCCTTTTCTATCTCCTGATTTCTCTCAACCATGGCTGCACCACGAGCAACCAAACACCCAGCCCCAATGCCTCTGTCTCCCTATCTGTTTGCCTTTCTCTCTTCTCTCAACTGACCTCCAGCACGCACTGTAATGCCCATCCTTGTGGTGAGACTTTAATAAATAGTTTTAGAAAATGAGATCGAAAATACTGAACCTTTTAAAACCTTTTCCCTTTCTTCCCAGGATATAAAAGATTCAATATCTAAATTTAAAACATGCTTTTCAAATTAAAAGAGATTTTACAGTGAAATTCATTGAATGAAAATACAGAGTCCATTTTACAAAACATGAACTCATACATTATTTAAAATGAGTCCTTTACAAAATATGTTTTCATACATCACATAAAATGCGCTTAGGCTGTTATCACCTTTTCCTTAGGCCATGTCTAGTCTGATGCTTCGTTCCCCTTTTTTTCCTGGGAGGGGGAGGGACATACAAAAAAAGAAAATGAGTCAACTACTCAATAAGCAGTACTTCATACTGTAAAAATATACTAACATAGGTTTTCATTCATGCATTTATCATTTATCTACATACTTTACATGAAACATTTATTTTCCTTTGAAAACATTATAAGGTGTTGGGGGGGGGGGGTTCTTTAAAAATTTTTCATTCCTCATAAACATTTCCCACACCTTGTACATTCCTTCATAAAGAGATAAAACATTTCTTACATTCAATTAACTCTTATCATGTTCATTTGGCTGGTACACATTATTACGCCCCGTGTGTTAGTATTAGCGATTTTTTAGACCTAAACTCTGCTCGTGGATACAGGTTGGGAATCCCTTTCAGTGAGGGGGTAGCAATGGGTGCACTACCAGTACTACTTACCTGGCATTGCAATCTGTCCGGTCCATTGGTACCATCATTCATTCACTCATGGCCATTACGTAACTTCATACATTAAAACACTTATATCCTTTTAGTCCTTTCATTTTCCTTCTTTTCATTCACCATTTAATTTCATTTCATAAACACCATTTCATAAACACCATTTCATAAATATCATCAATAAACATCATTTCATAGAATCCTTTAAACATCGTTTCATAGCATCATTTAAACATCATTTCATTGTCTCAATTAAACATCATTTTATAGCGTTGTTTAAACATCATTTCATCGCACCATTTAACGTCATCTCTTATGCACTTCAAGAATAGTTGTATGCATGTAAAATGAATGTTATATATAATAGTTATTGTTTTTATGTTCCATGAATGTTCCACCAGGACTCTTAGTGGCTTACTAAGTACCAGTTGGAAGCTACCTAAGTTGATCATAGGATTTAAGAAAAGGAAAAGACTTAAGAGCTAACTTACTAAACAAAATCCCCAAAAACAAAATTAGCAAACATAAATTTTTCCTCATTTGAACATCCACAAGCTTAGGAGATTCTCATGGCATCCAACTCCTCAAAGAATCACTATTTTTCACAATCCAAGAAGAAAACAGATGAAGAAAGAAAATGTCACTTATATTATATATGAAAATGCAGTAAGTGCCAAAATAGGAAATTCAAATTCCTATTGCTAGAGGTTCTTGGTTTGGCTAGCATGACTGAAATGGTGAAGAGGAAAGGAGGGTCCTAACTAATAGAGAAAGTTCTTGAACTGCTCTAATACTAAGTAACATAACTAGAATAGGACATGAGCCAAAATAAAAGGGGCACATCCAAGGCTAACAGGTTGGGGTAAAAATTCTGCTACACCATGGTTTCATCTGGTCTAAAATTCTTGTGGTGACAGTTACAAAAAGGAAGGGATTGAATTTAGTGTTGCTGGTTGAAGGCGTCGTGTACTTGAGGTATGAAGACCCCCGAATGTGTTATTCCTGTTCCAACCTTTCTTTGCTACTACATTGCAGAATCCCATACGTTGTTGGTGATTTCTATTGCAGTAATTAGTGGTGGTATTTCCTACTGCTATAGAGGGTCTAGTCAAGGCAACTAACATCTTTATTTCCTCTCATGGTTAACTTAAGGTGATGGTAGTAGATGGTAAGAGAAGAACTAAAGGAATTTGAAATATTACTGACATTTAACACAACTCTCATGCATTTTCAACCCACGAGTTATCTCAACTAAACACTCATTTTCCAATCCTTACATACAATTTGATGCATATGCATATTCTCAACCCATCTTCCCATACCATCAAATTCTTGCACATTTAAACTCAACATACATCCAGCTCCAAATTTTCATGGCTTTACAAGCTCAAATCGTAACCTCTCTTAGTCCATAATTCAAACCAACACATCATCTGTAATAGCCTGCTAGAAATTCAGTGGATAAATTTTTTTAGGTTTTAGGAACATCGTGAAAACTCTGGAAAGGACTCACGAATAGAGAGCTATGGTGTAGGATTGAATCTGTTAGCATAATCAGTTTCTGGCCTACTTAGGTGTCAGAAATACAATTTTATTTATTTGAGATACTTAGGAATGTGAGAAAGAGAAACGGCCTGCGCCACTAGTCTCGGATGAATATTTAGGATTTTACGGCCCAATAAAATGATTTTTGTTTCTTAGACAACACTTGTTCAAAAACGCATTTTGATTTATTCGAGACACTTAAGGAATTTAAATTCGTGAAAACAAGTACACTCCTAGTTTCATAGGATTATTTAGGAATTTATAGCGCAAAGTTATTTTCACTATTTTGGAGTGAATAGTAACTCCTGTGTTTCCAGTTGTTTTTAGATCACAGTGTAGAATGTCCAAATCAGTCTAGAGAAGTTTTATTTGGCCACTTGACAAGATCTTAGCCATACTTGGTGAATAGTATAGGACACTTGACACCAAGAGAAACCATGAGATGAAAATGTGAAGGAAATGACGGAAAAATCAAGCTTTGTGATCATGCTACCTAAGCCAAACACAATTCCATTCAACTATTCATTTTTGTGCCAAACTAAATAGGGTTCCAACTCTAGTGAAACCCCAAATAATTGGAATCCAATTGAAACCCCAAGTGCCTTGTGGAAACAGAAACCCTAAATGGTTTCCGAAACCCTAAATGAAGACGGTTTTAGGTTTTAGGGTTTAGGGTTTTAGGGTTTAGGGTTTAGGGTTTAGGGTTTAGGGTTTAGGGTTTAGGGTTTTAGGGTTTAGGGTTTAAGGGTTTAGGGTTTAGGGTTTAGGGTTTAGGGTTTAGGGTTTTAGGGTTTAGGGTTTAGGGTTTAGGGTTTATGGTTTAGGGTTTAGGGTTTAGGGTTTAGGGTTTAGGGTTTTAGGGTTTAGGGTTTAGGGTTTAGGGTTTAGGGTTTAGGGTTTAGGGTTTAGGGTTTAGGGTTTAGGGTTTAGGGTTTAGGGTTTAGGGTTTAGGGTTTAGGGTTTAGGGTTTAGGGTTTAGGGTTTAGGGTTTAGGGTTTAGGGTTTAGGGTTTTAGGGTTTAGGGTTTGGGGTTTAGGGTTTGGGTTTTAGGGTTTAGGGTTTAGGGTTTAGGGTTTAGGGTTTAGGGTTTTAGGGTTTAGGGTTTAGGGTTTAGGGTTTAGGGTTTTAGGGTTTAGGGTTTAGGGTTTAGGGTTTAGGGTTTAGGGTTTAGGGTTTAGGGTTTAGGGTTTTAGGGTTTAGGGTTTAGGGTTTTAGGGTTTAGGGTTTAGGGTTTTAGGGTTTAGGGTTTAGGGTTTAGGGTTTAGGGTTTAGGGTTTAGGGTTTAGGGTTTTAGGGTTTAGGGTTTAGGGTTTAGGGTTTAGGGTTTTAGGGTTTAGGGTTTTAGGGTTTTAGGGTTTAGGGTTTAGGGTTTAGGGTTTAGGGTTTAGGGTTTTAGGGTTTAGGGTTTAGGGTTTAGGGTTTTAGGGTTTAGGGTTTTAGGGTTTAGGGTTTAGGGTTTAGGGTTTAGGGTTTTAGGGTTTAGGGTTTAGGGTTTAGGGTTTAGGGTTTAGGGTTTAGGGTTTAGGGTTTAGGGTTTAGGGTTTAGGGTTTAGGGTTTAGGGTTTTAGGGTTTAGGGTTTTAGGGTTTAGGGTTTAGGGTTTAGGGTTTAGGGTTTTAGGGTTTAGGGTTTAGGGTTTAGGGTTTAGGGTTTTAGGGTTTAGGGTTTAGGGTTTAGGGTTTAGGGTTTAGGGTTTAGGGTTTAGGGTTTAGGGTTTAGGGTTTAGGGTTTAGGGTTTAGGGTTTAGGGTTTAGGGTTTAGGGTTTAGGGTTTAGGGTTTAGGGTTTAGGGTTTAGGGTTTAGGGTTTAGGGTTTAGGGTTTAGGGTTTAGGGTTTAGGGTTTAGGGTTTAGGGTTTAGGGTTTAGGGTTTAGGGTTTTAGGGTTTTAGGGTTTTAGGGTTTTAGGGTTTAGGGTTTAGGGTTTAGGGTTTAGGGTTTAGGGTTTTAGGGTTTAGGGTTTAGGGTTTAGGGTTTAGGGTTTAGGGTTTAGGGTTTAGGGTTTAGGGTTTAGGGTTTAGGGTTTTAGGGTTTAGGGTTTAGGGTTTAGGGTTTAGGGTTTAGGGTTTAGGGTTTAGGGTTTTAGGGTTTAGGGTTTAGGGTTTAGGGTTTAGGGTTTAGGGTTTAGGGTTTAGGGTTTAGGGTTTTAGGGTTTAGGGTTTAGGGTTTAGGGTTTAGGGTTTAGGGTTTTAGGGTTTAGGGTTTAGGGTTTTAGGGTTTTAGGGTTTTAGGGTTTAGGGTTTAGGGTTTTAGGGTTTAGGGTTTAGGGTTTAGGGTTTAGGGTTTAGGGTTTAGGGTTTAGGGTTTTAGGGTTTAGGGTTTAGGGTTTTAGGGTTTAGGGTTTTAGGGTTTAGGGTTTAGGGTTTAGGGTTTAGGGTTTAGGGTTTAGGGTTTAGGGTTTAGGGTTTAGGGTTTTAGGGTTTAGGGTTTAGGGTTTAGGGTTTAGGGTTTAGGGTTTAGGGTTTAGGGTTTAGGGTTTTTTAGGGTTTAGGGTTTAGGGTTTTAGGGTTTAGGGTTTAGGGTTTAGGGTTTTAGGGTTTTAGGGTTTTAGGGTTTAGGGTTTAGGGTTTAGGGTTTAGGGTTTAGGGTTTTAGGGTTTAGGGTTTAGGGTTTAGGGTTTAGGGTTTAGGGTTTAGGGTTTAGGGTTTAGGGTTTAGGGTTTAGGGTTTAGGGTTTAGGGTTTAGGGTTTAGGGTTTAGGGTTTAGGGTTTAGGGTTTAGGGTTTAGGGTTTAGGGTTTTAGGGTTTAGGGTTTTAGGGTTTAGGGTTTAGGGTTTAGGGTTTAGGGTTTAGGGTTTTAGGGTTTAGGGTTTAGGGTTTAGGGTTTAGGGTTTAGGGTTTAGGGTTTAGGGTTTAGGGTTTAGGGTTTAGGGTTTAGGGTTTAGGGTTTAGGGTTTAGGGTTTAGGGTTTAGGGTTTAGGGTTTAGGGTTTAGGGTTTTAGGGTTTAGGGTTTAGGGTTTAGGGTTTAGGGTTTAGGGTTTAGGGTTTAGGGTTTAGGGTTTTAGGGTTTTAGGGTTTAGGGTTTAGGGTTTAGGGTTTAGGGTTTTAGGGTTTAGGGTTTAGGGTTTAGGGTTTAGGGTTTAGGGTTTAGGGTTTTAGGGTTTAGGGTTTAGGGTTTAGGGTTTAGGGTTTAGGGTTTAGGGTTTAGGGTTTAGGGTTTAAGGGTTTAGGGTTTAGGGTTTAGGGTTTAGGGTTTAGGGTTTAGGGTTTAGGGTTTTAGGGTTTAGGGTTTAGGGTTTAGGGTTTAGGGTTTAGGGTTTAGGGTTTAGGGTTTAGGGTTTTAGGGTTTAGGGTTTTAGGGTTTAGGGTTTAGGGTTTAGGGTTTAGGGTTTAGGGTTTTAGGGTTTTAGGGTTTTAGGGTTTTAGGGTTTAGGGTTTTAGGGTTTAGGGTTTAGGGTTTTAGGGTTTTAGGGTTTAGGGTTTTAGGGTTTTAGGGTTTTAGGGTTTTAGGGTTTAGGGTTTAGGGTTTAGGGTTTAGGGTTTAGGGTTTAGGGTTTAGGGTTTTAGGGTTTAGGGTTTAGGGTTTAGGGTTTTAGGGTTTAGGGTTTAGGGTTTTAGGGTTTAGGGTTTAGGGTTTTAGGGTTTAGGGTTTAGGGTTTAGGGTTTAGGGTTTAGGGTTTAGGGTTTAGGGTTTAGGGTTTAGGGTTTAGGGTTTAGGGTTTAGGGTTTTAGGGTTTAGGGTTTAGGGTTTTAGGGTTTAGGGTTTTAGGGTTTAGGGTTTAGGGTTTAGGGTTTAGGGTTTAGGGTTTAGGGTTTAGGGTTTAGGGTTTTAGGGTTTAGGGTTTAGGGTTTAGGGTTTAGGGTTTAGGGTTTTAGGGTTTAGGGTTTAGGGTTTAGGGTTTAGGGTTTAGGGTTTAGGGTTTAGGGTTTAGGGTTTAGGGTTTAGGGTTTTAGGGTTTTAGGGTTTAGGGTTTTAGGGTTTAGGGTTTAGGGTTTAGGGTTTAGGGTTTAGGGTTTAGGGTTTAGGGTTTAGGGTTTAGGGTTTAGGGTTTAGGGTTTAGGGTTTAGGGTTTAGGGTTTAGGGTTTTAGGGTTTAGGGTTTAGGGTTTAGGGTTTAGGGTTTAGGGTTTAGGGTTTAGGGTTTAGGGTTTAGGGTTTAGGGTTTAGGGTTTAGGGTTTAGGGTTTAGGGTTTAGGGTTTAGGGTTTAGGGTTTAGGGTTTAGGGTTTAGGGTTTTAGGGTTTAGGGTTTAGGGTTTAGGGTTTAGGGTTTTAGGGTTTAGGGTTTTAGGGTTTTAGGGTTTAGGGTTTAGGGTTTTAGGGTTTAGGGTTTAGGGTTTAGGGTTTAGGGTTTTAGGGTTTTAGGGTTTAGGGTTTAGGGTTTAGGGTTTTAGGGTTTAGGGTTTAGGGTTTAGGGTTTAGGGTTTAGGGTTTAGGGTTTAGGGTTTAGGGTTTAGGGTTTAGGGTTTAGGGTTTAGGGTTTAGGGTTTAGGGTTTAGGGTTTAGGGTTTAGGGTTTAGGGTTTAGGGTTTAGGGTTTAGGGTTTAGGGTTTAGGGTTTTAGGGTTTAGGGTTTAGGGTTTAGGGTTTAGGGTTTAGGGTTTAGGGTTTAGGGTTTAGGGTTTAGGGTTTAGGGTTTAGGGTTTAGGGTTTAGGGTTTAGGGTTTAGGGTTTAGGGTTTAGGGTTTAGGGTTTTAGGGTTTAGGGTTTAGGGTTTAGGGTTTAGGGTTTAGGGTTTAGGGTTTAGGGTTTAGGGTTTAGGGTTTAGGGTTTAGGGTTTAGGGTTTAGGGTTTTAGGGTTTAGGGTTTAGGGTTTAGGGTTTTAGGGTTTTAGGGTTTAGGGTTTAGGGTTTAGGGTTTAGGGTTTAGGGTTTTAGGGTTTAGGGTTTAGGGTTTAGGGTTTAGGGTTTAGGGTTTAGGGTTTAGGGTTTAGGGTTTAGGGTTTAGGGTTTTAGGGTTTTAGGGTTTAGGGTTTAGGGTTTAGGGTTTAGGGTTTAGGGTTTAGGGTTTAGGGTTTAGGGTTTAGGGTTTAGGGTTTAGGGTTTAGGGTTTAGGGTTTAGGGTTTAGGGTTTAGGGTTTAGGGTTTAGGGTTTAGGGTTTAGGGTTTAGGGTTTAGGGTTTAGGGTTTAGGGTTTAGGGTTTAGGGTTTAGGGTTTAGGGTTTAGGGTTTAGGGTTTAGGGTTTTAGGGTTTAGGGTTTAGGGTTTAGGGTTTAGGGTTTAGGGTTTAGGGTTTAGGGTTTAGGGTTTAGGGTTTAGGGTTTTAGGGTTTAGGGTTTAGGGTTTAGGGTTTAGGGTTTTAGGGTTTAGGGTTTAGGGTTTAGGGTTTAGGGTTTAGGGTTTAGGGTTTAGGGTTTAGGGTTTAGGGTTTAGGGTTTAGGGTTTAGGGTTTAGGGTTTAGGGTTTAGGGTTTAGGGTTTAGGGTTTAGGGTTTAGGGTTTAGGGTTTAGGGTTTAGGGTTTAGGGTTTTAGGGTTTAGGGTTTAGGGTTTAGGGTTTAGGGTTTTTAGGGTTTTAGGGTTTAGGGTTTTAGGGTTTAGGGTTTAGGGTTTAGGGTTTAGGGTTTAGGGTTTAGGGTTTTAGGGTTTAGGGTTTAGGGTTTTAGGGTTTAGGGTTTAGGGTTTAGGGTTTTAGGGTTTAGGGTTTAGGGTTTAGGGTTTAGGGTTTAGGGTTTAGGGTTTAGGGTTTAGGGTTTAGGGTTTTAGGGTTTAGGGTTTTAGGGTTTAGGGTTTAGGGTTTAGGGTTTAGGGTTTAGGGTTTAGGGTTTTAGGGTTTAGGGTTTAGGGTTTAGGGTTTAGGGTTTAGGGTTTAGGGTTTAGGGTTTAGGGTTTAGGGTTTAGGGTTTAGGGTTTAGGGTTTAGGGTTTAGGGTTTAGGGTTTAGGGTTTAGGGTTTAGGGTTTAGGGTTTAGGGTTTAGGGTTTAGGGTTTAGGGTTTAGGGTTTAGGGTTTAGGGTTTAGGGTTTTAGGGTTTAGGGTTTAGGGTTTAGGGTTTAGGGTTTAGGGTTTAGGGTTTAGGGTTTAGGGTTTAGGGTTTAGGGTTTTAGGGTTTAGGGTTTAGGGTTTAGGGTTTAGGGTTTAGGGTTTTAGGGTTTAGGGTTTAGGGTTTAGGGTTTAGGGTTTAGGGTTTAGGGTTTAGGGTTTAGGGTTTAGGGTTTAGGGTTTAGGGTTTTAGGGTTTAGGGTTTAGGGTTTTAGGGTTTAGGGTTTAGGGTTTAGGGTTTAGGGTTTAGGGTTTAGGGTTTAGGGTTTAGGGTTTAGGGTTTAGGGTTTAGGGTTTTAGGGTTTTAGGGTTTTAGGGTTTAGGGTTTAGGGTTTAGGGTTTTTAGGGTTTAGGGTTTAGGGTTTAGGGTTTAGGGTTTAGGGTTTAGGGTTTAGGGTTTAGGGTTTTAGGGTTTAGGGTTTAGGGTTTAGGGTTTAGGGTTTAGGGTTTAGGGTTTAGGGTTTAGGGTTTTAGGGTTTAGGGTTTAGGGTTTAGGGTTTAGGGTTTAGGGTTTAGGGTTTAGGGTTTAGGGTTTAGGGTTTAGGGTTTAGGGTTTAGGGTTTAGGGTTTAGGGTTTAGGGTTTTAGGGTTTTAGGGTTTTAGGGTTTTAGGGTTTAGGGTTTAGGGTTTAGGGTTTTAGGGTTTAGGGTTTAGGGTTTTAGGGTTTAGGGTTTTAGGGTTTAGGGTTTAGGGTTTAGGGTTTAGGGTTTAGGGTTTAGGGTTTAGGGTTTAGGGTTTAGGGTTTAGGGTTTAGGGTTTTAGGGTTTAGGGTTTAGGGTTTAGGGTTTAGGGTTTAGGGTTTAGGGTTTAGGGTTTAGGGTTTAGGGTTTAGGGTTTAGGGTTTAGGGTTTAGGGTTTAGGGTTTAGGGTTTAGGGTTTAGGGTTTAGGGTTTAGGGTTTAGGGTTTAGGGTTTAGGGTTTAGGGTTTAGGGTTTAGGGTTTAGGGTTTAGGGTTTAGGGTTTAGGGTTTAGGGTTTAGGGTTTAGGGTTTAGGGTTTAGGGTTTAGGGTTTAGGGTTTAGGGTTTAGGGTTTAGGGTTTAGGGTTTAGGGTTTAGGGTTTAGGGTTTAGGGTTTAGGGTTTAGGGTTTAGGGTTTAGGGTTTAGGGTTTAGGGTTTAGGGTTTAGGGTTTAGGGTTTAGGGTTTAGGGTTTAGGGTTTAGGGTTTAGGGTTTAGGGTTTAGGGTTTAGGGTTTAGGGTTTAGGGTTTAGGGTTTAGGGTTTAGGGTTTAGGGTTTAGGGTTTAGGGTTTAGGGTTTAGGGTTTAGGGTTTAGGGTTTAGGGTTTAGGGTTTAGGGTTTAGGGTTTAGGGTTTAGGGTTTAGGGTTTAGGGTTTTAGGGTTTTAGGGTTTAGGGTTTAGGGTTTAGGGTTTAGGGTTTAGGGTTTAGGGTTTAGGGTTTAGGGTT